>JAPDSC010110892.1:210058-226074 GCA_026290005.1 Latrodectus geometricus | reverse complement strand
GATGGAAAAGTGTAATAGAAAAAGAAATGAACTGTCTTGTTGCCGACTTCTCGCTTCTCAAATCCCGCCATAAAACTCTAAAGCCCCTTCCCACAAAACTTTTTTATAATCCCGCTACTTAAAATTTTTTTCTTGCTCATCCAGCTGTTGTTGGGCAACAAGCCTTAACTTTACGGTTCGTGGCACGTAAGTTATTCAGCATGGTTGTTCCCTCTGCTAAGGGGGAAGGAGGGCTAATTAGTATATTTTTAGTGTCTTTTTGACTTGGGACTTCCGGATGGAAGGCTCACTGTCACGTGAGGAGGGTGGAAAAAAAGCGTTTTCAGCAGACGATTTAGGATCAGGTAAATTGGAAAGTTTCAATCTTAATAGCAGCGGTCATGAATTGTCGAGCGAATATAGTCAGCCTTTTATAAATAGACGCCCTTCCATGGAAAGAATTGGAGGGAGAAACAGGAGTTAAAATTATTTCTTCCCGAATATATTAACTACGCCATGCCTTTTGAAATTTCAAATGACTTACATAAATTAGTTTATTTTATAAGCTGCATAGAGAAAAAGAAAGAATATATTTTTCAAATGTCATAGTAGCACTATTAATTTTAGTTGTAATTCCACTAAAAATATATGAATTTAAAATATTTAATATTTTAAAGAGACATTTAATCGGCCGGATTAGTAAAAATAGACAAAAACGAAAGAACAGAATTTAACAATGAAACATTTAGAACAAGAAATATTAGCAACAAATTGATAAATGTAAATAGGTAATAAAAAACAAGGCATACTAAAATGTAAGCTTTTAGTGCATAATAAGCACATATGAATTTACAGTTGCATTTATTAACATCCTAGTGCAACATTTTATTTAAACTGACATCTATAAATTTTCTTTCCCAACCAGTAAAACGGAATCTCAAAGACAACAGATGGTATATTTAAATTTTGTCACAATTTAGTATACAAAAACCAGCTAAATATTTTCAGTTCTTAAAAAAATGGTCAATCGCTTTAGATATTTTCGTAGAACTGATATAGAAGTGGGTAGAATAAGAAAATATCCTAGATATTATGTGAAATTACAAACGCAAAAATTATAATGATATACCAAAGGTATTTCTGAAAGCATTCTAAAATAAGAATTTACTCACTTCTGTGTCTGAGCAATTCTGCGTCTTTTCGTGTCATGTTAAAAAAAAGTATAGAACTTTAAAACTTTAACCTATTGATATTTTTCTAGATTGTTCGTCATTTAATGGTCATTTTTTGGCCATGAGGGCTATAATTAGACTATTTGTGAATTCAAATTTACTACAAACATCTATGCCGAGATGGAAATCGAACCCATCTACTGATCAGAAATTAAAAGTTCCAACCACTTAGTACCAGCTTGGCATATCATCATATAATGGATTCCTATCACAAGAGCAAAATATTTAAATTAATGCGTAGATTTATAGTTTAAATGAGTGATTCTGCAGACTTATTAATTAAGGAATTAAAATATTTAATTATATAATCGCTTCTAAATTGCATAAAGAAGAAACTTAAAATTTATTCTGTTTCATAAAAATTACTCTCTTATTTAAAATTTGTGATATTTGTTATGATAAATAAAATTATGAAAATATTTCTCAAGACGTAGATTAAAGGATATTGTTGATCAGTAAATTATGATAAGATGAGATTTTTTTAATTCTAAAAGACTATTTAAAAAAAATAAAGGATAAGAAATCATCATATTAGAAATTTTAACTAAACTATAATAAGTTATGATAGAAGTAATTTAATTTCTCATATATGTGCTTCAATTACACATTTTCCTATTATTTGATATTAAGGACATTTTGTCTCTAAGCTATTCTTTATTGTAAATTATTTAATATTTTTTACTTAATAGCAACCTTCGAAAAAAAATACTTAACATTATCAAAAAATCAAATATGTTTCAGTAAAAAATCAAATATGTTGCAGACATGAGTTTTCACCATTTGCTTTTATTTTTCAAACATTTTTAAGGAAATAGCACATACGCAGTGCTAAACTAATATATATAAACTGCGATTAATTTAAAATGAAAAATCATCATGCCTTTCTAAGTAGACATTTACATTTAAATTTTGCAAATTGCAAAAGAAAAAATCTTAAGTAGTTATTTAAAATTATTTTAATCACTGCATAGAAAAGTTTGATGATTTGATAATAATTTCACTGCGTATCGTAAAATGAACTTACTCTAGTATAAATAAGGATTATATAATGAAAATGAAACCTTTTTTTTTTTTTTTTTTTACAGAGATATTGTAATAAAGCGTATTGGGCACTAGTTATTTAAACATACTCCTTTTCAATATTTACATGCAAAAAATGTGGAACCTTATATTCAAAAATTATTTTATAGTTAATAATGCTTTTTACTTTATTAATTGTCAAACTTGAAAAAACCTGTATAATATATGTCATAATTTAACAAGTTTTGGGTCATTTTTTTAAAATTCATTTGAAAATTGCAGAAAGTTATTTCAAAAAATTAATCGCTCTTAGGAAACGACTGGGGAACTTTTAAAAATACCGTTTTATCAGCATTCAGCGGTAAAAAGTCAGGAGGCAATTGTGTTTGACGAATGGGCTACGTTCCATACTGTCGTAGAGATTGTTAGTGATAATCAGAGTTTCTTTCGTGTCTGCTCCACCCTAAGTAACAGTAAACTCAGTCCATTTAGTGTCTCCTCTGCATTCTCCGAGAGCTTGACACATTACCAAAAAATCTTTTCACTTGTACTTTCAATTTTTTTCTTTCTTTTTCTTTAATCTTAATCTTGTCAAGAAAATAAAAAAGGCGCTTCTTTCTGCGCACTTGAAGCGGTGAGTAAAAGGGATTCATAAATTAAGTAATTTTACAGAACTACTGTTGCCTTATTCATAAAATCTATGTGACACTGTTAATAAAATGATGAGCATAGAATTTGACCTTATATCTTATATCTGTGATAAAAAAATAAAAAAAAAAACTATAAAATTCTATGTGTGAATTAAGAGGAATTCGTAATAACAATGAAATTGAATTTGGAATGTCATTCAAATTAAAACTAACATTTTTTTAAAGTGAATTAAATTGTCAAATCTCTAGCAAACAAAGATAAAAGCATTGTTGAAATATAAATAATTTGATTAGAAAACGAGATAAGATATTCAAGTTGTTAAACTAAATTAAGCTCACTAAATAAGTTATAAACTGGTTGTATTTTTTTATTGAATGAAACTGGGAATATAAAACAAGTTAAATTCTACCAAAATTATACTTTTCATTTTTTTTTTGTTACAATGCATAACTAAACACTGTGACGTAAATGTGAAAATATGCATGAGATAGACGTGTGTAACAAAATCATACTTATGTAATTTATGAGAGCTATTTTTAAATATAGGTTTTTTTCTTCTTGTTTCTAAAATATTCCAAAAAAGTTTTTGTTCAAGAATAATTTAATAACTAGTGAATAACTTCACACCTAAAATTGAATTTAACTTTAAGAATGTGAGTAGTAAAAACAAATAATTTACAAATAAAAACATTATTTAAGCAGAGTTTTTTTTTTTGAGAAAATTAGAAAGGTATAAAAATAACTTAAAAATCTAAATATAAAAATAAATTTATCAATAGGAAATTTAAAAGATAAATCGATAGGAACTTTAAAGATGATACAATAGTCATATTAACAAAAATTTATAATCGAGAATCTATCAGTTACATTTTCAAAATTCTTAATAAAAAAAAAAAAAAACATTTAATGATCTTAGATAAATAATAATTAATTTTAAAACGTATTAAGGCTTTACTTTTTACACTTTAATAAGTTTAAGATAAATGTCAACTGATTTGATTTTGAAATATCATTTATTTATAAAAACGAATTTAATAATTTTCCGGGATGCTTAAGAATGGTGCTTTCTCTTCGATGGATTACATATTTTAGATTTCAAACTACCAGTTTTTATTATTTTTTGGAACATCCTTATAAGAATAAACAAAAAATTTCTGAAACTTAATAAAAATTTTAGAATGAATTTTAAGTATAAGAAATCTTCATAAAAATAAATAATTTAAATAAATAATTTGAAAATAAACATTTTGCAAAAAACAAATTTTAATCTCATATTTGTCATTTATGAAACTTGAACATAAACTTATATACCACAAATTGAACATAAACTTATATGCTACAAATTGAAGTATAAATATAAATATTTCATCAACGATTATATAGCACAGCTAAATTTAATTTTAAAAAAATTAATAACCGTACCATACAAGTAATATTATGCACAGAAAACGCAACGTTACAAATAAAATTCTCGTTTGTAAACTTAATGTGTAAATGAATTATATGTATAACATTATTTACATAAAATCCAAATACTCATTAAAAAATGTTAAATCAAATTTCATTATACATCAAATTTTAATATTTGATTAATATTTTGCTTCTCAGAGCTTTAAATCATGTATTACAAATTTAAGGTATACGTTTTCCGAAAATAGCTCGAATATAATAAATCAAAATGGAGAAAATTTGAGGTTAAAAATAGAAGTAAATTCATATCTACGATTGATATGATCTAATTTGTAGGATCAAATTAACTTGATTAACATTTTATCTTTATAACAAGTATATAATGTTTCAAGTTTATTGTGCATTTGCCAAAAATTTAATGACAAATGATTTGCATTATTTGTTTCAGATATCATATTTTAACGTGTATTATACGATAGCATTTTCCTTTCTTTTCAAAAATTATGAATGTATTTTCTAGCTTTCAAAGCTTTCCTAATCTTATTGAAAAAATTTTAAATAATTTTTATTTTAATAGAAAAATATTGATTTCTGTTTTAATGAGAAAAGAAAAGTCAATAATTGCATATAATATTGTATAAAATTACTAAAGATTTCAGTAAGATTATTAAAAGAAAACAGTAAAACTCAACTTACAATAATGTATTTTAAAACCATCTATGAGGTACTATTTCTATAAATATAGTGTATAAGAGTAACTTTTGCTTGATTATGAGATTTTATTTTTCCATATTCAAAAGTATCGTTTAAAAAATGTAGTTGCTATTTTCGGTATTTTTAATGATATCAGAACAGTATCATAATTAAATAAGTAAGCATTTGCAAATTTCTTAATTAATTTAAAAGTTAACAATTTTGAATAAAGGAATTCATTATTATTATGCATATATACGTAATTAAATACTGAAAATGAAATAAATTCTTTGTAAATACTGATGAAAAAAATTATATATTATAAAAGTTTTGATAAAAATTATTTTTAAAAAATTCATTTTGATTTCATCTTTTATGAAATCATCAATTTATGACCAATCATGATATTATCATTATTATTTATAATGATAGTCCTTAAAAATAGTTTTAAATTTTTTTTTAAAACTATTTTTAAATTTTGCTGATGTATATTTAAAATTCTCTTTCCGTCTCTTGTAACCTTAAGACTCCGAAATATATCAACAAAATTTAAAATATTTCATAAAAACTTATTTTTATGCTTTTTAAAAATCACGTAACTTGTTAATTATCATATATATATATTTCTTATTTATTAAAGTATAGAATGCCATGAAATACTTGAAATAAACAGTACATTTTCAAAAGAAAATTATTTAATAAAGAAGTTGTAAAACATAACAAAGGAAATCTTAAATTATAATTATATATCTATCCCAAAATTAGTATGCACACATAAAGTATCTTAAACTAAAAACTTTAGTTTTCATCATACTAATCATTCTAAACAAAACCTTGAAATCACTTGCATATGTTACAGTTTTCAATAATGGATATACACAAATAATGAATAAGCTAGAAATCCCACACCAAACTTTTAAAATCATTTTCATTTTTTACAACGATTCACATTAACTAAAAAGGAGTTTTTTAAGTTCTTTGTGACAATAAGAGTGTATAAAAATATAAACATTCTTATTGGTATTCGATTTGAATGAGTTTATATAATAACACACTGAGATTTGATTTTTTACATGACTAAAAAAAAGCATTGAAAGAAACTCAGTAATGATATTAATACAGTTTCATTTAACAACAAATTTAATACAGATTTAATTAAGAATACAGGTCCAATAAAGATAAACGAAAGACATACTTTGGTTGATGTAATATAATGTGACCTTTTAAAATAGGAGCATGAACCTGGTACGAGGTACAACAAATGGTCAACTACAATATTTCTTGTAATAGTGTTCCTTTAATTTCTCAGATCACAGCTTCTACGAAAAATGTGCTCGTAGTACATTGTTGAATAATGGGTGTGCTTACCTGAAATGCTCCAGATTCGCTTAACTAAGCTTAACTAAATTAAAACAGTTTCACACAATGATGAGCAATTTTCCGAATAATGGATGATTTGCTCAATTGTATGTTTAGAAATCACTATCGATACATGTGTCTCACGGTTTATCAATTTCTATCCATGGCTCTTTAAACTTAATGGCTATTGGTCAATCCCTCGTTAATGAATCAAAACATTCTTCAACTGTAACGTTCTCACATTTAATATGATTCCGATTTCTACTATATAATTTGCCCTTTACCAGACAATAGCATGCTAATGTCAGGGTTTTAGAGGCAACAATTTATATAAAAGTCATTCACTCTGGTCTCAGAAACCACCAATAAAATTTATTTTTGTCACTTTAGAGCACCTTTTGGATTGGCAATAAAATGAATGTAGCAAATATAAAAAATATTGTATGAAACTTTCTATTAATATCAACCTTAAAATAGAAAATTAAAAATACTATTATACTATCTATTTATTAAACTTATACAATTTTACTGCCTAATTTATTAATACAATACAATTTTCAATAAAATTTATCTTTTCAATAAAATTTATCTTTTTTATTATTCTTATTTTGTGATTTAAATTTCTTTGTACTGAAATTGGAATTGCATTTTAAACTTAATATATTTTTTCAGTTTATTAACTAGTAAAATGTTCTAAAATGATTTTTTTTAAATTAAAATTTTTACTTTAAAGTTAATTATTGCATTTTTTTCTACATTAACCATTTGCAAATATAATTGGTATAAGAATCATATTTTATATTTGCCAGGTTGGCCACATTTTTAAAAATATTTTGTTGGCTATCATTTAGAATCTTGTTATAGTTTCTATGATACAATAACTTGAGCAAAATATAAATCAAATAAGTCTCTGGTTTTGTATATGATGTATTACAATGTTTTTTTCTAATCTATTTGCAAAAAAAAAAACCTTATTTAAATATTTAGTTTATTTACTTATTTTTTTATAAGTTATATATTTGCTACTATAAATTGTTCTTAATAATGCCTTTTTATCTATAATATTTTTCTAGAGAAATTTTAAATTCATGCTCATTAGGATCATGTCAAACTTTAAAATAACTTTTAATACTTATATAATCAAAATAACAAGTTCCTGATATGAAATATTCAAATTTATTAAAAATCTCCATTTAACAAATTTAGCAAGAAATCCATGATCTCTGATTCACTTCTTTAAATAGTTGGTTACATTTTTATCATAAATAAAAAAAAGTTAATATTCTTACTGAAAATCTGCGTTAATATATTGTAATATTAGACATTTTTTTTATAATATAAACTTGCATTTAATTATTCCTTCCTCATTTACAAATTTAGTAAAAAATAAAACATACAACTTAATTTTTTATATTTAATAAGTCTTTTTATTTGAAGAAAAATCTGCTTGATTAAAATTATATCATAATACAGAAGGAATATCGATTACAAAATATACTTCTTCCTCAAACTGACGAAACTTTTCATTAAGAAAAAAAAATTGTTCTTAAAAACATCACCTTCGGCTCTTGAAGCTTAATATCGCTTAATTATTTGCATACTGAAAATGACTTTTTTAATTTTAACTCCCTGTTCCCTTTAATGATATTTTGAAAAAAATATTTCACCCTTCGCACTTTTAATTAGGTGCCTAGAAGACTCTTTTAGGCTTTATGGGTGAGTTTATTAAGACTTTTGATGAAAATGAAGGCCACTGTTTACACGAACTCAATTAAAGATTGCCTTAGTGTAAAACTTAAACGGTTACCATAACAACACAGCTTTATCATTAACAGGGTTACCATAAATGATTTGGCATGGTTTCATTCAACATTATTGTCGCCAAATGCAAAAATAAAAGCTGAGGATAAATTTCATATCCTTATTTTCTGTAATAAATATGACATAATTTCATTAAATTGCATCATAAAAAAAGACATACTTAAAATTACATTTCTTAAGATTTGTCTCGGTAAAATAAATAAAAATAAAAACAATTAATGATTTAACTATGTAAATATCTCTGTAATATTTTCACCTCAAAATTTTTTTATGCAAAATCCTAAAAAGCTCCCCAAGTTACACAGACATTTTCAATTTTAACTCGATATTATTCTTAAAATTTTTGCGAATTACACATTTCGTAAATCAAATATTTTTAAATGAGAAATGAATTTAGTTTTTCTTAGCATTCATATAGTAAATAAGTTTTACAACAATACACTACGTATTTATGCATGATATATAGAAGTAGCAGTTATGTCAAGTTTTGAATCTCAAATTTTATGCAAAGATCCTTTATATAAATTTTATTCCATTTTTTAGTATAGTTGCATATATTTAAAAATTTAAATTTAATAACTAATATAGCTAGTATTTTAAATATAATAGCAGCGTATAAAAACGTATAACTAATTCAAATTAAAAAAGGGAGGTAAAAACTTGTTCATTCTTCCGACTGTATGTTGTAAAAATATAAATTTTTGAAAACCATTAAGGTAATATGTATTGAAATTAAAAACATATTTCATATATACTGTATAATATATTATGATTAATTTGATAAAGATACAATTATTTTAGGATTATTTTAGGACAAGAATTTTTAAAATTAGAGTTTCTGAAGTCAATATATTGCTCATTTCAATAGAATGCATTTATTTTTAAATAATAAAAAATTAATTATATATTTAAAATTATATGCTTATGTTCGAAAATGAAAACGTTTGGTAAAATAAAAAATAATGTGTATTTAAAAAAAAGTGAAGGAAAAATCTCTGATAAGAGCAGTTATTTATTTATTAATAACAATTTTTCATAAAGTAAATTTAATTTAAGCTAAATTTTTAATAAATATTCACTCAAAAAAGTAATTTATTTTATAATCAATATATATATAACAACAATAAAAAATTGCGTAGCATAAAATTCCTGTAAGACTTTTTGAGGAAATAATTACTATTTGGATTGACTTTAACATAGCATGTAAATTTATAAATAAAGTTATATGTTAAGTAAATACATGCTATTTCTTATAATAATGAGAATTAAATTTTCTTCATAAACTAATTTGCATTAAAACTAAGAATCAAATACGTTTACACACGAAAGTAAGTTAATCTTGTAATTCTTCTGTGTGTTATTATTTTTCTGTGTGTTATAATTTTAAATTATAATGTATGAAAAGTTATTTTTCTTCAAAACTGGATAATTTACTCAATATATTCTGAACAATTAAAAAAACGGATTTTAATCTATACATAAAAATAACAAAGATTAGAAATACATTCAAGTGATAATGAAAAACTGTCACGTTCGAACACGTAAAAATTTTAAAGTTAGTGTCTAGTTCACAATAAAACATTGCAAATAGTTGTATGCAAATATTTATATGTTCACGGCCCATTAGATATTATAGGATCGCACTCAACCCAAACTATTAAAAATACAAACAAGTTCCTTAAGGTTAAAAATGACCAGTGAAGATACAAGAAACAAAGACTACTTTTATCATGGATGAATTCAGCATTTCTTTTTAGTCCATTAAATTTATATTCTGTTAACATTTAACATTTGTGCAAACATGATTCTGTATTTATTGGGTTGCCTAACCTGGTGTTATTTATAATGGTTTGTGCAATACATTGAGTTTTCAAATGGTCAGTTAGTAACAATTTGTTTGGATGAATAATTTGCTTTGGGAAATTCCTATTGATGTTGGGAAATAAAATGTAATTTAAAACAGTTAAGATTGATGTATTCAATTTAAGAATATATAATGCTATTTGTATCCTCGTGGTTATTATTTTTTATCTCTTAACTGATTTTCGAGAATTAGTATTTCCATAATATTTTTATATTTGCAGCATTCATTAAGTTTGTAAACTTAATAGTTTACAAACTTAATGAATATTAAATTTGATTTGAAATGATATTAAATTTTCGAAGCACTTAGCCATGAATGAACGTTTTCACATTAAAAAAGAATTTTGTATAAACTCGTATTTAGACTAAATTTGAATAAGATAACTAAAAATTTTAAATGAAACATTTATTATAGAAATATCTTAATTTTTGTAAAGAATTTAAACCCTAAAATATAAAAAAAATATCTCAAAGTTTATTTGAAATGTGAAAAGCATATACATTAAATACTTTGAATATAATATTGTAAGCAAAGTTTCCTTCTTGTGCAAATCAATGCCAATTATATTTCCTAAGATTTCTTTCCTTTTTAGTCAAATTTAAAAGTTTCTTTTTTAGTATGTAGGAAGAAAATTTGAAAGTAAAATTGCTAGCAATAAATTCATGAATAATATGAATCTCTTTTTCAAAGAAAAATAAAATAATTTAATTTAACCAAAGTGTTTCTAATGTTATGTTGATTGAGGTTTCGTTGACTTCTTAATTTTAAATTGTTATGGTGCTTCTTAGCTTTTATCATTAAAAGTAGTTCGCAAATACCATTCACGTGAAAGGATTCTCCGTTTTAGTTTTTTATATCATTACTATTAGTAAATTAAAGGAGCTATTGCATTAAAATATCATTTGTCATAAACATTTTACAAATAGTTTCATAAATATTGAATACTTAAAGTTTTACAGTTTTACTGATTTTTGCTGCGTAAAATTATAATTTATGCAACTAAATTTATTATTATAGACAAAACTGTTTACAAATTTTTTAGTAGTGTTCAGCTAAAATCAATTAAGCTTCAAACTTTTTTTATTTTTAAACATAATTTAAAGAAAATGTTTAGAAAGATTGACTTAACCAATGGAATTTAAGCAATTTAGACTCGTTAGTGGAGTTTTTCTTTATCATATTTATTGGTAATTTTAACAAGCAAAAAATGTTAATTGAATAGTTATTACCCATGTTAAAGGAAATTTAACGTTATTGAACTTAAACGGAGTAAAAAATTGGCAGACATTCTTAAACACTAATGTAAATTTTGCTGTAATATATTCATACCACAATCTAATTAATTTTATTCAAACTTGTTTTTTTTAACATATAAAAAAGTTTATTATTGCAAATATATGTACATTAATGTACAATACAACATTTTATTCTAAGATATATTAAATTTGTTTTTTTACACTTTTTGTCAGGTCATTCTGTGGTACATGTAATAGATACTAAAAAATGCCCTTTCTTCACTTTTATTTTTAAAAGACGAATTAAACAGAAATTCTTTAAAAATTTGAAAAAGTTGTATCCTTAAATAAAAGCGATTTAAAATTAAAAAAAAGTGATTGATAGGAGATGCACGTTCCAAAAAATAAGGCATAACCACATCTCAATTATAATTATAAATTACGTAATGTAATTAATTAAAGTAAATTTAACCAGGAAATTATTTTTATTTTATAATGTAACATGAAATATTATAAGTTTGAGGAAAATGAATATTATAGTCTGTGTAAAAATTAAATATATTAATTGTCCATTAAAATGTTACTGGGACAATCGTTTTCGCAGTCGTTCGTCGGAGAGATAGCTAAGCAATTTACATCAGAAATAAAATTTGGCCTTGAAATAAAAAATGTTAATTATTTAGTTAATAGAAGGAAAATAAAATATTTGTCCTATTTTTTAGTGGTTTCTGGAAGTAAAAATTTTTTTTAAATAATTCACGAGGGAAATAGTTGCGATTTTTTTTCGTAATTCCATTCATAATCCATTTTGGAATTATGAAATTGTATCTATTTTTGAATTGTCCCTTTTTCTTAAGTTATCAGTTGTTACTTAGTATTTTTTAACACTAAGCATGTTTTCTTAAAATTTTCAGATAGAAGCTTTCTATTTTTTTAAATTTTAAACATTTGCTGAAAACCTTCTATTATTTTCATCACTGGTACATTTAGAAATAAGCAAGAAATGTATCTGATACATTTTAAAATTAACGAGAGTATTTTTCTAAAAACATCTTCAGAAAATGATTTCATCAGTTGCCTTAATTTGTTTACTTAGAAATAAAAAATCATGTATTATATTTTTAAGCAAACTTTTATTCTTGCGTTCTTTCATATTTTTATATACTGAAACAAATTCAGTTACGTAACCGTCGATAAACATTCATGTTTAAAAATTAACCTCATACATTTCCTAATTAACATTATAATTAGAATAGATGAATTATACAGTATATTTTAAATTTCTAGTTATATTATATTCAGGTTTCTGAGAGTTAATTTTTATATCATAAAATTACGAACACTTAATTCTTAATCTTTTAAATGAATTCAATTTTCCATAGTTACCCCCCCCCCCCCCGTAAGTAAAATACTTAAATATGGATAAAAGTACTAATTTGGTTTTTAAACATTAATTTAGATTTCAACCCCTTAACGCTCAGTGTCTAACACGGGTGAAAGTTACCATCAATTTTGCACATGCCGTATCCAAGGGTGCTCTTGTATCTCGCTTTATTTTATTCCTAATGCCCGCTTTCCATTAGTAGCACTGATCTATTAAAAATAGACTAGATCACTAGTAAATAGTAGATTTTTACTAGATCCGTTCCAGTAAAAATAGACTTACTAAATTATAATTAAACTTATTTAATATGGATGGAACATAGATAATTATTTTTACCATTTTTGGAAAAAAATGGTAAAATAATTATCCGTGCTTTTTAAGGGCTCGTGCTTTAAGTGGTTAAGGAGCTTTGTTTATAAACTTAGCAAAATCAAAGCTAACTTTATTTTAAATGTGAGAAAATTTCTTTAAATATTATCTAAATTCCTTTCTTTGTATACATTTGCAATAACTTAATATTTTCTAAGGATAATTTCAGAAGGTAATAAAATTATTTTAAGGTCTTTAACTTGATACTATAAAAAATTAAACTTTTGTATATAAAATGATGTATTAGAAAAACATACGCAAATTAAATAAATAGTAACAGTATTTTAAAAATTATAATTTTATAGTAATGTTTAACAACAGAATTTCCTTAATTATTAGATACTAAAATCAGGACTACAAAAAATTCATACAAAATTGAATTACTCCGCATAATTATTTATTATGCAAAATTAAAATATAATTCCTTACCATACTTTAGTGTTTCAAAATGAGTTTCCTGCTTTTTCTCTACTTTTTTCAATTCCTTGCACTTTATTCTAAAAGGAATGAGAAAAAAATGGACCCAATCAAGATTCAATCAAACATTCTGTAATGAAGTAAGCTCTCCTCATTTCAGTGAAACGAACAGAAAAATTAACCAATTTTAACTTGACTTACAAAGCAAATAATTTCACTGTTTGGATCACTTGGTGAAGAAACAAGCTTACCGTAAACATTTTGAATACACGTGAACTAACCCATAGTAAATAAACTATTTTTCCGAAGAAAGTGTAAAAGAAATGAAGTCGTTTTTTATTGTGCTGGTTAATGGAAATTGGAAGTCTTGAAATGACTGATGACCAGGATATATACAAACAACACACATAATGATTTCGTTCATTACTAATCAAAGTTTTAATCAGAAAGAAGAGAGACACGC
This sequence comes from Latrodectus geometricus, assembly GCA_026290005.1. NCBI lineage: Eukaryota > Metazoa > Arthropoda > Arachnida > Araneae > Theridiidae > Latrodectus > Latrodectus geometricus. The sequence continues at coordinate 212,177 of JAPDSC010110892.1, read as the reverse complement.
GTAATCATGGATTCCAGTCGCCAGATCCAAAAAAGAGTCTGGATACTGATGTGATCTATTTTTTCAGAAACATTACATGCTAGGTTAACTTAAGATTATTTAACAATAAAAATTATTTTAAGAAAGAATTAAGGTGGAAAATTTTATTACTTCTAGAATATATTTTTTAATCCTAATTCTTCTAAAATTTGTATTCAATGTTCCATTGAACAAACCGAAGTCATCGTTTTCATTCAAAAGCGATGTTATCAAGATTTGCTTTATTTTTAATCAGGGGAAGATTAAAATAAAGAAAATTTTGTTAACATGAATTTTTGTAAGATAATCAAAGAAACAAGCCTGTATGAAAGTAAACTAAATCCCAGTCTAAAGTTACGGACTTAAAAAAAAGATCATAAATTTAAAAATGATATTAATTTTTGTTGTTGTTGATGCACATCCCATTAGCAGAGCTAAATACAGTCCGTGATATTGTGCAACTAAAAGTAGATTGTCAGTAAGGTCCTGTCTGGAGAATGTTTTCAGGAGAAGCCTCCCCCATAAATACTTGGTGCCGTCTTCAAATTGCTTAAATCCCTCAGAGAACTTCACAGTTCTTTTCAGCGTCCTCTGAGAAAGCGAGTAAGTGCGGTTTGATCCTATCTTCTGCCAGAGAACCCCCTGGGCAACTGTCTCTTTACCAGTGATGAACTGAAAGAAAGAGAAATGTAGTTGCTAATTTTTCTTGAATTACTTGAAAGAAAACACATGGAATGATGTCGATTCTATAGCAAGTCTTCATAGAAAATTTATTTGAGATATTCATACATCTTAAATGCATTGGATAAAACAAATATTACATTTGTTAACTATAGATGCCAAAGTTATATAAAAAATTTTTTTGAATAAAGAATTTTTATAAACTTCCTCCCCCCATATAAACCAACTTATTCAATTGATGAACTTTTAATTTATTTATCAAAAATTTATCAGCAGCCTTTTTTTAAATAGTTATATTGTTAGCTTATTACAAAATAAATATTTCTCAAAGATATTTATTTTGTAGTATGATATTTTTCATCTCAGAAATGTATTACTTAATGAAAGAAAATTAAATAAATTTCGCCAAGAAATGCCTCAATTTGAAGATGTGAAAACTCCAAGAAATAGAAATATTTTACTGTTCATTTTAACACCAACACACACATACACATAGCGCTTTATCTTCTTATATATTTCGTGAAACGCAACAAGTTAATTTTTAAGCATAACCCGAGTCTCACTATATTTACTTGTTATACTGTTTTTTTTTATATTCAACATTATTAAAAACTGAAAAATTGAAGCAAATGTTTAAACATTTGTGATTCACGTGATAACAAGTATGTTTAAACCATCATAATTCCTAAATTTCAATTACTTACAGTTCAAACTTTATCTTGAATACTTTGTGATATCTTGTGAACAAAATTAGTAAGAAATGTAAAAATAAGTCCCATTTCCCCCAATACAATAAGGCTTTCTGTTTCTCCAGTTTCATACACCACGTGCAAGTATCTGAATGACAGGGGGCGGAGTAAGAGTGAAAAAAAAGGATTCAAAACGTCTTCTGGTATTTCGTTCCAATACAAGGGAGCAAAGTCTTCAGTCGGTATGTAGGGGTGGTGACAGCGATACGTCATGCAATTTGAGGTCGAATTTCCAAACTTTTCCCCGCAGGTGTTCATCCATGACTGGTGGTTTGACTGAGGACCGCAAAGCAGCCAGCTGTAAAAAAGGGGCAGTAACTTTAGAACTTGGTAATGTCTAGTGGACGATGAAATCGATGTGTGTATCAATGCAGTTCATGCATGCCTAATGATTTTTCCAAAGAAATCTATTTTGCTTGTTACTTGATGCGTGTTCACGTAAACATTTAAAGGAGAAACCTAATCAACCAGCGTGGTGGTAGTAATAGTTAATAACCTTTCATTAAGATTTTCATATTCATTCGATTAAATTAAGTTTTTTTTTATTTCTTGTTCTACATATAATATATTTTATTTCACCACAGGATTTTGTTTTGTTTATCGAATTGCAATTGATTCCGTGAATGTATAACCAATAAAGTGCAACAGAATTTTATCTTCTAGAAAATTTT
>JAPDSC010110892.1:179065-202725 GCA_026290005.1 Latrodectus geometricus | reverse complement strand
TATATATATATATATATATATATAATAACAGTGTCACATATATAATAATAATTTAAGATTTTAAAACATTGGAATTTCAGGTAAAAACTTTCATTTAACGTGTTAATTTATTTAATTGAAAAAGATTAAAAAATGTATCCTTAATTTTTATGATTAGAATTTCGAACTTTAAATTAAATTTATAATAATAAATTTTGCAAAATAAATTTAATTGTTTGCAGTGTGATATTAATGCAAATTTGATTTTAAAAGAATACAAGAATGGGCTGTGTCTGAGTGTATAATATTAACAAAATAAATTTCACGTAGTTTTATATAAATTATTTATTTTTTCTTTCAGTTTTGAATTTTCTTAAATATGATAATAAACGTATCATTTTATAGGAGCTAAATACATTCAAGTATTATTTAAAAATTTTACTGTGTTTAAAATATGCTATTTGTTTAGGAAATGCTATTGAAAATTTAATAAATAAATTAATAAATAATAACTGATGTTGGGTTTTAAAGTAAAGTCCATCAAATCAAAATGGGTTGTATATAAGTTTAGAACATAACTCAAAAATTGTTTTCCTCATAACCTAGCCTTATTTGTTATAAATTATATTGCAAAATCATTTGCTTAAAATTTTTCAAATAATGTTTAAAATTGATGATTCATCAATAATTTTGGATTCTGAAAATAGAAATAACATGATAATAAAAAACAACATTTTGGCAAAATGACGAAAAATCTCGTGTAAATTCTAATTTTAAAATAATATAGAAACAAGTAAAATTTACTTAAAAACAAGTATAAGTAGATATTGAATTTTTGAATATCCTTTGCTGCAAAATTTGAGTTATTTTATAAAATGCAAACTGGATTTTTTTCTTCATTCTTATTTTACCTAATTTTTACTTTCCCACATAATTTTTTTTTATTCACTAATATTAATTAACTTTCATAGCATGATTGTACATTTTTCTACATTCAAATTTTACAAGAATATCTGTTAGCATAGTGTTTTTAGTTATTAATATACAAAACCTAATTAGGACATGAAGCAAAATTTATGCATTTAAAACGCAAAATGTGTTTGATTTTCAATCATTTATATATGATTACTTTACAAAAATATTGTTTCTGAGAGTAAAAATGTGAGAAAAAGTAATTTATTTTCATTATCAATATCTGAAATTGATTTGTTTTTCTAGTTTATGAGTTGTTGAAATTGTTCATATATTTCATGTTTCCTGCAATAATATTATTTTTCTTCCAATCTTCAATTGTATATGATTGAAATTTAAAAAAAAGAATATAGAATTGCTAAATTCTTAAAGATAGTATGTTTTCTATGACTTACAAGTCAGAAATTATGAAACATTTGTGTTGATTCTTAATTTAAATTGAAAACACTATTAACAATTAAAGAACCTCTTGTTTTACATAAATGTTTCATTATTTTGAAGTCATAATAAAAGGAGTATATGCTCATTATTTCATATTTTGAAAAACTAAATTTAAAGTTATTTTCAATTATTTGTTGGTCATAAATTTAAAAAATCATATAAAAATCCGTTTTAGTGTACGATAATTTAAGAATTGTTTCTTTTAAAATTTTGCTAGTTTATGTAAAATTAAAATTTATCCCTGTAAGTCATTTTGCAAGAAAAACCTATACTTCAGAAACAAAAATCTCCTACATTTTTTTTTCAATCTTTTTGTTTTAAATATATTTAAACATAACTCCGGACTATGAAATTTTTGCTAATTCAATGAATAAAATAAGGTAACAAATTTATAAGTGATATTTTAAAGAATATAAAAATGCATACATTATTATCAAATATATTAAATAAAATTATTAATATTTCTTTCTTCCTTTAAAATTTCTGCCGGATACGAAAGTTTATTAAAAATTACTAGACTTCGAAAATGATAGGTTGATCAAAATAATATATATGCGCTGTTTCAAAGGAAGAATAAACAACTTTTACAAAAGTGATTATAAAAAGCTAGAAAAAAATGTTTTATTCTAATTTTATTCAAATACTAGATTTTGAATGCAAAATCTAAAAGCAAATTATATATGTGCTTTATTTTCAACTTTTATCAAATATTAAAATCTTTATGAACTATTGGTTAATATGGGTTATTTGCCTCATGTCTGTGCAGAATAAAATATAACTCATGATTACAGAACAATTCTCTGGTAAATGATATGATCGAAATATCTATGTTTGGACGAAGAATGCCTTGTAAAATAGGAAATATAATTAAATTATTATGTTTTATAGAGTTTAGAAACAGTGATTCGTTGCGGTAATTTCATGGCGATACAATCTGTCTGTCATAGATACCTTCTTATAACTATCATCTATAAAGAAGATTTTAAAAAAAACCTAGAATTTAGTTGATTCCACTTTTTTATAATAAGCAACTGACGGAAATAAATGACTGTATTATAAAATCTAAATATTAAATTATTTAATACTGAAAAATTACTTTTTATCTAGGAGAGATAAGAATTCGAAAACGTTGAAGTGCAAAATTATGATATTAAATTATTTAGTATTGAAAAAAAAGACTACATATAGAAGAGATAATATTTTAAAAAAGATAAAATTTCATATATATTTAGCAACAAATAATATTTTTGCATAATGTATATTTTCAATTATTACCGTAAAATGGTTTAAAACAATCATGGGGTCTCAAAAAATTAAATGCTTGAAAATTTTAGTTTTTCAAGATTAAAAAGTAGAAGTTATTATGTACATATTAATTGCAAGAAAAAATTCATGTTATAATAATTAAGTATGCATTTTGATATTTGAATAATCACACCGTATGGTTCAAATATTCCGATAGCTATTTCTTCTAGTAAAAATAATTATTTCTTCGTTAGACTTTGTATTCCAAAATTCTGGTATTTTGTTTTTTAATTTATTATAAACTAAATACTACTGTTTTATTTTTCTAAATTATGTATAATTATAATGATTATTTTCCTAAAATATGCATAATTATTATCCTATAATTAAAAATCAATGACTGTAGAAAAAAATAAATTTCGAATTTACAAATTTTAAATATTTCCAAATCTTTAAAATTAGTCTTTTGTATTAAATTAGTGGAATGTGAATTTTTCTGTCAAATAAATTTTAGATCCTTATGAAGTTTAATGTGAAAATCATCATCAAATTTTATTTCATTTACACATATAAATAAAACTTAAAGTAACAATCTTTTATAAAATGAATTAAATCCAAACTGTACACATATTTAAATATTATAACTTAAATTAAAAGTTTTCATACAGTTCATGATAATATTATTTTAAAAAGAAAAAAATTATAAACTCAATTCTTTTACACACTTTAAACACATATGTCTTCAAAAGGAAAAAACTTAAATACAAACATGTAGGAAAATAAATTATGGGAAAAGAATACAGTTCTGTTCAATGAAGATAAAAGTATCTGATTAAAAATTTCCATGACTCAGTCTTATCATTCATAGAAATTGTTTTAATCATTTTGATCTGCAATATTTATGTTTATCATCCATAACATTCATTCAAATCCATTATTTTTATCAAGCAATATTATTCAGGTTTTAAAGTAATTTTAACATGAATATTTATTGCTTATAACTGGAAGATAGATATTTTACATATTCTCATTTGATTGTGTTTAAATAAAAAAGCCATCAAGTAACAAAATGCTTATAATATACATTATTAAGATTTGTTGTTTTCATGTTTATAGAAAGTCCCTTATAGCCAGGATGTAAAAAGTTTATTTCTGTTCTCTTGTTGACAGCACTAAAATATGACAACTACGCGAAAATCTCTTAGGTGTCTGCATTTTTTTATTATATGCGTTATTCTTCTTTTATTAATTGGTGACTCCAAAGAAAAACTTGATCTTGCACTTGCAAAAGATTGAAGTTATCCTAAAACAGAAAAAAGTGGATTTTACAAACAAATATAAATTATTTTTATAGTACACGCTCATTTATTTATAGAAATATAAATTGAATACATGTAGAAAAATATAAAAGTAATATATTTGTGTTAATTCTTTTTTCCGTCTTTCTAAGGTACTGTAAAAATATAGGTTAAAAATTTTATATTTTTATAATAGAAAATATTTGGAATATATTTTTAAGATTATACTTCTTCGTAAGACCGTAAGACTGTGTATTCCAGAATTATAGTATTTTGCTTTTTAACTTAATATATACTAAATACTACTGTTTTATAATATAGTACTTAATAAATTGTCTTAATATAATTAATATAAAATAAATAATATAATTGTACTTAATATAATTTTGAATTAATTCTATATATATATTTAAACATTTATGTTAGAAGTGAAGGACAGACAAAGAAAGTTTATAAGAACGAAATTTTAAAGTTTCGTTTTTTCATAGTATCTTTATTTTGTCTCTAATACACACTTATACTTAAAATATTTGTATATATACTTTATATATTAAAATATTATTGTAATATTCTATGTTCTTGGTTAAAATTGTAGTAAATACATTTTATTTTCTTTGCCAAAAAGTTTTCTGTTTTTCAGTATTATGAACTAAAATTGATAGACTTTACGTTAAAAAAATTTCCGAATAGATAAATTACAAAATAATTCATATTAGCATTTTTTATTTGATAAAAATATTTATATGTTTGGGTGCTTCTATGAAACTTAGTGATGAGAAATTTTAAAAAATAAATATAAATTTATGACTAATTTTAATTTAATGTTATGAGTCAATTCAGATTCTGTTAAAGTGTTAAATTTTAAAAGTTAGGCTGAATGAAAATTGCAAAACACTAAATAAAATTTCCAAAACTATGCCAATTTTTATACATAAATTCTAAATATCACAGAAAGTTCCAAATGTTAAGAATAAAAAAAGATTACGCTTTTCTTATTTTTATTTCTTGTGTAGAAAATAATTATTCCTTATAATGCCAGAAATTGAGTATTTTTTAAATCTTTCAAAATACATATGGCTCATTGAAATTTTTTCGAGATGTCGAAGTACTAATTACATTAAAAAATCAAAAGGCTTCAAAATTAGAAAAGTGCATATCCCTAAATCTAAAAAAGTAAATTAAAAAACTGATAATATAAAATTAAAATGATATTTGCATTGATAGTACTTAAAATTTGTTCCAATTTATATAGAAAAATGAACAAGTCATAAATTATAGAAAAGTTAATATTTTATTAAAAACTATATTATAGAAAAGTTAAATACTGAATAATAGCATAAAATAAAAGCATAAACATATTTAAATTTTATTAAGTTGAAATACCATAATCAAAAATTTATTCATATTTTCAGTTAATATTTTAGTACTTTTATTAACTTAAGAAAGAAATTATTAAGTTTTCTAATTTCTGGAAAAACGCCATATCAGTATAAGCAGAATATTTGAAGAAAATGTTTTAAAATTTTTCAAACTTCGCAAAAATGCGGCATTAAATACTTCAAGTTTGTTAGATCATGAAAGTCCTCTATTTACAGTACAAAGAATATAATTTCGTCATCATTGAATCATATTATTAGTGACGGAATGTCTTCGATTTTCAATTACTTCCTACTCACTTCCTACCAAATCACATTGAAATATATATCTTTTTTTAAAATTAAATGCAACATTGGTAGAAATGATGCACAATAAAAAAATTTAACTTTTTATGACGTAAATGAAAAAATGTTTCTAATAAAAATTACAATATGTATTTTAATCTTCGTCAATATGGGACTTAATATAGTTTTATATTTTAAAAATCATCCCCAAAATTTTGCATGCTAAATGCATATTTTCATGATAAAATATAAAATAAGTTTCTTAAAAATATTTAAATAAATATGTTAAAAAATTAATAAGCTAGAATGATATAAAACTAAATTATTTAAATTACGATGTATGAATATTTTAACCAAATCTGTTGTAAAGAAATAAAGACCTCCAACTATGAGCCCAAACTACAATATTTATTTAACTAAAAAAAAACTAATAAAGAAATATTTTTCAACTAAGAGTTATTATACAGAACCAGTTCAAATCACGCTTCATAATTCCAATACAAACATCTTTGCCGACTTACAAAACATGGATTCATACAGTAGAATCTGTTCTACTCTCTTTCACTTTATAGCTCTTAAAAAAAATGGTAACCGTGCTTTGAAAAATTTTCTTTATAAAAAAACATATTCAAGATTTTTATCTAAATTATTCTAAAATTATATTTACAAAGAATTTGTGTTTTTTTTTTTAATGAATTTCAATATATTATACTTTTTCCATTGTTATTCAAATAATACTGTTTTTTAAAAATGTACTTAACCCTTATGGTTTTCGATCCTTTTCTTATATTCAAGAAATATAATTTACATTTTACTCTCCTTTACGTCAAAATCATTCAACAGAAAGGATTCTGCTGACATAGTTTTTAGCAAACTCAAAATGCATAAAAATTTTAAATCGCATGATTATATATGTATAGATTATTATTGCATTAATATTTGATAATATAAATTTTTTGAGGATTATCTAACTTTAAAGACTAAGCATGATTGAAAAAAATTTGAATAATTTCTTAAAGAACTTAATACAAGTGATAAATAATGTAATTATTTTCAAAAGCTTTAAATAGTTAATTAATTTTTAACTTAAAGGTTATGATTTAATGAAAAAGTAACTAATCTAAATTTCTATATTTCTATTATTCCTTATGCTCAAAAAATGGTTTAATTTTATTAAAACTTATTGCGTTTTGTTTCTTTCATTCTTATGTCAATTCTTCTCTATTCTTTGCTTCAAAGTACAAGTTAGATTATAGAACCACTGTAAATTAAATTATATTTAATTTACAGTGGTAAAAATTAAATATAAATTCAATTATATTCAGTGTAACTTTAATTTAATACATATAAACAAAATCCTCATTCTGATTATCGCCAAATTTTCATTTGGGGCTAAAAGGAGAATGGTTGCCAGGAATAGAAAAACAACATAATGTTGGTAATTGGCTAATTTAAAACACAAGCACTGTTTTAGTTTGTAATTTTGAAGAAATTTTTAAGTAATTTAAACCTTAATTAACACTGATTTGTACACACTGTAAAATTACTCATTCTGTGATCTATACTAATAAGAAACTTGGCTTATTTCAAGTTAGAAGTAATACGGTTCTTTCTCTTTTTAAAAATTTGTCATGTTTGGAGCACAGAAAATATATCTATGATATTGAATAGCTCTTCCTTTCTTTCTTCATTACTACAGTGAAAACCTTTAAAGAAAATCACAATATTTTCTTAAAGAAGCATTGTTTTTTTTATCTTAGCAGCGTACGTGTTTTTGCCTTTTCCAATAATTAGCAGATCTAAATGTTTGGCAGCGTAGAAAAAAAAAAACTTTAACTTATCCTTTTATAACTGCACAATGAAAGGAAACTTTTAAGCATTTTAGATCCAGGTGTTTTCAGCTCATCTATACGTGAGATCTCACTTCGTGATGATAGCGTTTTGAAGAAAATTAAATGAATAATAAACTTCCTTAATTTTCTTAATCACAAGTTTTCCCCGAAATCTACGAATACACAATTTCCATTAAAAAGCCCCATCCTATGAAAGCTGGAGATTTAAATCCACTAATATCTCATATAAGCATTGAATTTTAAATAACAATTTTTCATAACTCAATAATATGATAAAGAGAATTCATCTCAGAATAATAAATTTTAATTTAAATCCCAAAAAACAAGATTATTTTTGTTAATTGAATACATCAAAAAGTAGTTATGCTATTAATGAAATATTATATTTAACTATAAGGATTTTGGGAATTAGGCTAATGATTATTTAAAATGCTTTTATTTCGTACTGGATAGAAAAAGAATTCATTGAGAATTTAAATACTTATGCCATATGAAGAATTATATTTTCACATTTCTGAAGCAATCAAGTCAAATTTATATTAATTCGAAAGGTTGCCTTATTAAGCATGCTGTTGAATACCTTGAAAATCTTTGCATATTTGAAATAAATAATAAAGAAAAATTATTGCATTTACAAAACATATATTTTGCTAACACAGTAGTTGATTGGTAATTGATTCAAAATTACTGGGCATCTTAAAGCCATGATTTTACTTGTGTTATTACTTTCGCTTCTGGAGAGAGAACTCAATTTGCTTGGAAAAGTTATTAAAATTTAATTTCACAAAATATATCGAAATCACTAAAATAAGAAAAATTTTTATTTTATTTTTTTACTGTACATTCCTTAATTTCCTCATTAATAAAAATGAGTGATTTCAAAAACATTTACGTCATGTCAAAAATGGAGAGTAAAATAATAAGTCATTTGAGTAAAAAAAAGCTCATTAGGTTATTTGTCAATATTGACGAAGCAATTACGATGAGAACTTATTTATTTATGTCTTTTTTATTCATTTTTCATTTCCTTCTGTTTATAGTTCCGCAATATAAATTTTCTTAGTTAGTGTTTACACTAATTATAATCAGATGCGAGATCGGAATAAATTTGAAAATAAATCTCCTCTTTTTTACATGGCAAACCCAAAGACCACATATCATCTATGTTTAATGATAACACGTGACATCACATTTTTCATGCTTGCAAAGGAACTGTCATCTCAGGTGGCCCTGTAAAGAAGGGGTCTTTTTACTAAGATTTTTCGTTAAACCGTACCGCACAGTTCTCTGGTGTTTATAATTAGGGTAGAAACAAGACTTTGAGCGTTGAAAGTCAGAAATACTTCATTCTTGTTGAAATAGATCTTACATTTCTAACACAGTTCAGTATTTTTCCTAGGAAAAAGTTATTGAACAATCAATTGTATGCTTTTGTTTTCAAACATAATATGCTAGTAATAAAATAATTATATAAATTAGTATTCTTTGTCAGCTATGAATTTGAAAAATATATATTCTTATGAAGTTATGAAGTGATATATATATATATATATTCCAAACTTTAATACTTTTTAATATCATTAATTACTAGAAGTTATTAATTAAAAAATTAATTACTAAAAGTTAGTAATTAATAGCATTTGAATAAGATTACTAAAATTATTTGATTAAAGGCCAAATAAAATAATATTATCGCATTTTTTCTTCTAAATTTGCATGAAATATTGTATAAGATATTTATATTAGCATGTTAAATAATTACTTAAATTTTTCTTTATAGTATTACGAGTATTGAGCTCTTCTATTTTTATCTTAAAACAACATTCTCCAAAGTAAAATTAATTAAATTTAATCTACTGTGAAAAAGACCATTACTCTATGAAGATGATTTTTACATTTCTGCTTTCTAAAGATTATTTATGTTGAACGGAAAATCAAAAATTTTCTATAGTACTTCTTTTTCAGAGCCTATTTTTGCAGATTTCTACCCTTGGTGATATTTAAATCAGCCAATAATCTAAGAAAAAGCCAGCTGATGAATAAATTTTGCAGCAAAAGTAAATGCTTCCAGACTGTTACTTTCATTTTTTAGGTTTTACCCCGTATTACCAGATTCTAGCTTTTTAAATATAAATGAATTTAAAAAATGAATAGCACATTCCGAAAATTTCATTTTTAATTTTTTTCACATAATTTAAATTTTTGAACTTTCTTACATGATTTCATATAAATAACATTTGTGATATCTTTAAAATACCGCAATTTTATGTATATATAGTTTAATAACCTTCCTCTTAAACTAATCTAATAATCTTTTACTATATATATATATATATATAGCAAATGTTTTTTGCTATTTAACTAACATTTACACCGGCGTTAAGCTATTGTTTTAAAGTTTCTTGATGACAATTCTACAGACGTCAATTTTAATTGCTATAATACTTTATCAGCACTTTATTGGATTGCTCGTCAACCCATAAAAAATGCTAAAAACGAGCGTAAATTTTAAAAAAAAAGAAAAAAAAACTTTATAAAATGGCGTAGAAAAATGAAGCGATCAAAAATTTTAATTAATATCAAAGTATTAAGAACTCTAAAGTATTTCATTTTAAAAATATTAAAACATGTATACCAATTTTATTTACTTTATTTATTTATTTATTTAATTTATATTTTTATCATTTTTATTTATTATATATTAAATTTTATTATTTGTGATTTACCCATAAACAATAAACTTTAAAGCTAATGAAACCTTTAATTATTTGCGAATTCTTTACTGAAGACAAACTTTTTCTGAAATTTACAAAAGACTTCATATTTTATAAGCATTATGTATAAAAGAATTAAAAAATGTAAATACAAAATAATTTATATAAAATTTTCTTTTACATATTTTTTTCAAGATATTTTTCTTACATTTCTTTTTGTTTTATTATCTATTATTTTATAATTATGATTTCTTGATATTTCAAGAAATTTATGACAATATTAAGTGTGTGTGATATGTTTAATAATTAAACTGAAGGAGTTTATATCTTTTTTTGAAAATTTGCTATTATGAGTAATTTACAAATAATTTTGTATGCTTTCATAATTACATTTTGTTTTGTTATTAATGTTGAAAATTTATGAATGGATGATAAGATGTATATTATATTCCTCTTAGTAAGCTGAATTTTACTGGCATAAATTTAAATAGTTTTCGGTAAAAAACAGCACTTTTAATATTTTAAAATTTATTTACATTTTAAATTTTGCTATAAAAGTATTAAATTTTACATTAAAATTTTACAAATAATTTCCAATTTTTTGAAGGTAATGTTATTCATAAAATAGCTCATTACAGCCACGTGCAACCTATCTGTATGAATATTATTAAACAAATGTCTGAGGCGTTATATATCATAATAAAAATTTTCTAAAACGAAAAAAATAGTTTCTTCTTCTTTTTTTTTTTACTTTAAAGTAAGACGGAAAGCGCCAGCGATTCAACAGCTGACAGGCTACGCATATAACTGCTACTCTTCTTTTTCCAGGAAAAAAAGTAGCGAGTCTAGGAGTAATTTTATTTTTAAAAAGTTAGCGCTTCCGATGACAAAGAAGAAGTTTCAGCAACACAGGATTTCGTTGTAGACGATACGGTTGCCCAAAGCTGTTCCTTCGGCACCTGACGCTAACAGTTGTGTCGTTTGCGCGGATCAGAAATAAATTCAATAGAAGGTTACCATTGTTTGCTATTCTTAATGATGCCTTTAGTCATTATGTTACACAAAGTTTGCCATTCCTATGCTTAATTTATCAGCATTTCGGAGAAATAATTTACTGTTCTAGTTAACAGAAATAAAATGTCACTATTCTATTTATATACAATGAATTATATTTGAAATCAATTAAGACTGTCGATTATATTAAACATAATCTATATTCTTAAATGATTCTAATTTCTTTTGATTTCTAGAAATAAGTTTAAGTCAAATTAAAATATAATTCAATATATGTATTGAGAATAAAAAAATATTTGAATATTTTGAAAAATTAGAGTAAATATTTTCCTTCAATTAAAAAAAAAAGAAAAGAAAAAAGGTAAAGTAGGGGGGGGGAACTGGAATTTTTTAAACATAAAATTAACAGTAATGTCACCAGTTATTGTGCGTCAAGAGAATTTGCAGAAGTTTTATTTAATTTTTAACGAAAAATATATTTAAAATTTATTTATAATTTCGCACCTCTTATAACATACATAGTTTACTCTAACAAAAATATTTCTTAAAATAAAAATCTTATTGTATTCATTTAGAATTCCTTCCTAGGTACTGAAACTGAAAACTTTATAGCCTACTGCTAGTGTTAGTCATTTTAATATCCATCAAGTAAATAACTTTCCAGAAAGATTTCTTAGAAAGATTCATATTCACATGTCACAAGTTAGGAAACCTCCAAGCACTCTCTCTGAGACATGAGTAAATAAAGGGTGGAAGTACAACATCTATTTGTAATTTATTTGAATTCTCTGCGCATTGAACTGCATAAGTTTTTTTATACGATACAGTATTTGCTTCAGTATAGGCCCCATCTAAAAATTTTTTCAAATTATAGCCAAAATAAATCTTAAATACAGGTGACATTAATAAACTTTTAAGATGTTCAATTGGTCTTAGACTGGATTTTAAAAGCTTAGAATAAGTGACTAGAGCTCTTCTTAGCTCAGAATCAATAATGGTTTGTCACAGGCAAAATGGTGATCAAGTGAAACAAAACCTGAAAGAAAGTTTGACCAAGTAGTTATTTTGGGCAATATGACAAGTGTGTCTCAGTCCTTGGATGTGTGCATAAATTATCCATTCATGGCTAGTTTAAGACAATTCAATAAAAAAAAATAATATGAACAAATCAACTTCGACGTCTGGAGGTCGTATGTAGCATACGTCTGTATCAAAAAGGAGTAGTTGGATTGGTAATGATTGGTGGTTAATATTGAAAGGACTTGTCATGAAAAGTTAATAAAAAAGAAAAGTTCGAATAACATTGTTAAGACTGAAAATGGCCCTTTTTGTGATAATGACTTTAGAAAGTATTCTGGATAGCATTTAACAAAAGTAAAGAATCGGACGTGATGGAAGGAAGTGATGGTGCGTGATGCTTTGCAAATAAGATGTTTTTCTAAAACGTTTTGAATGTTTTTGATAGTTTCAAAAGAAACTGCAGTAGCTTATAATGGTATTAATTTCAACTTACATGAGCAGTATATATATCCTATTGAAATTGATGATTCAGGATTTGATGGAGGGTGAACTCTCGGTAATATATTTTAAATTAAAATTAATGAAAAAATGTGGCCTATATGTTTCGCAAATAAGTTAATAAAATTCTGCGAAAATAAGTCAAAAAATGAAATTATGCTGGTATAACGACAAAGAAAACTTTTATTAAGTCAAAGTTAACTAAAAAGACTTTTTGTATCAAATTAGAAAAATATTAGAAATTCAATTAAATATATAACTAATGCTTGTGATCATGCAATTATAAATCAGAAATTTTATGTTTATTTTTCAATTCAATGATTTTAAAAAAATTTTAATTCCATTTTTTAATTTAATGCTTTTATTTATTTTTTAATGGAATGATATATTTAAAGATGCATAATAGAAATAATCATATCACATACATCAATAAAATAACAATGATTGTTATATGATTTAGCTTTTAATTCCTGCAGAAAATACAATCAAGGTTAAGATCTGCTAAACTTAAATAATTAATTATTTTTCACCCTCCATGTGCTTGATATTTTATGAATGTTTCTTGTTTTCCTGAATAATCTATAGTCATCATTTAGTATTTTTCTCATTCTGGTTAACCACCACTAAATCTAATTTTTGAATTGAAATCAAAGCAAAAAACTACCTAAATATCTTCTGATATATATATATATATATATATATATATATATATATATATATATATATATATATATGTGTGTGTGTGTGTGTGTGTGTGTGTGTGTGTGTGTGTGTGTGTGTGTGTGTGTGTGTGTGTGTGTTTCCTTAGTGAAAAGATGGCAATCACTTCAATGAATAATGAGGTATAACTTAATAATCTAATAAATTGGAGTAAAATGTAACATTATCATTTTTTAACTAGTTTTTTATAAATATGTCATCCTATCGACTAGATAATGAATAAATCTCCACTTTATAGAAAATAATAAGCAAGAAATAATGAACAAGATCCTACCTTATTAAGAATAAAGTCAATCCTTTATAAAAAAAAAAAAAATAAATAAAAGTCATATGTGTAATAACAAATTATACGAAATTGCGAATTTGAATATTTTGATTAAAGAGAGTTTAATATATTTAATCTTTTAAAATATGTCATTTTGTTCTAAACTTCTATAACAATCTGCAACTTTTTAATTTGTTTATTTAACAAAGCATTACTTTCAAGGAAATTAGATGCGACATTAGGAAAAACAATTTAATGGTCATGTTATAATTTATAAAAATTGATATAATGTTCAATTTCCCTACAACCATGTTACTTGTGATAGAGTAAGGTTATAATTTTCTATTTGTCATATATGCACTTCATGTATGAAAAAAGTGATAACATTTTTACGTTTTATGCTACATTTTGCAAATATCTTTGATTGCTAAAAGTAACTTTTTTTTCTCTTTCCATCCAATCTATCGACAAATCATTTCTATCAAATTTCATTAGTTCTCAATTATAATATTCTTCAGTGAAATGAATTTTCTGATTATTTTTATACACAGAATTTTAACCAAGATGAGTATTCCAGACAATGGGAACAATATCACTTAGAATTGTATGGTCAGAAACGCTTTCCTGGCAAAGAAGTGTCGGCACAAAACATGAAAAAAGAAAAATATGAACATGATGAAGAAAACATGTTTATTATTCTTCTTACATCAAAAAAACAAAAACAAACAAACGTAAAACATAAACGATCGTTGATTAATAAGGTGTTCAAAATTATCTCTCCTGACCGTAATGCAGGACGTGGGTGGGGGCTAAAACTCCCCAAGAAAGCCTGCTTGCTATGATATATATATTTGCGCTGTTATAATATCTATATATTATAATATATATACATCTATATATTATTATTATTATTATTATATCGTCTTATTAATTTAACTTTCTGAGCTACATCTTTCTTTCAATATTTTTTAATTCATTATTCACATACTATTCTCAAACTTAAACTATAAAGCCGAATAAACATTTTTTAAAATATAGCAGGAATAATTCGCAGTTTTTCATAAGGTGTTTAGCTAAACACCTTATGAAAAACTCCTTCTTGAAAAAAAATTTCGGCTCTTTTATTCCAGCGTCATTAACATCAAAAATTTCTTCAAATGTAAAGGTAAATTTAAAAAAAAAAGCTATTTATTCTAAAATATTACGTTTTGTATTTTATTTGGAAATTAAAATTAATGTTTCAAGTTTTGTAATCAAATTAATATTGATTTCAAAAAGTAAATAAATATGATGACATTACTAAAATAAATTTTGTTAAATTTAATATTTAATAATGAAAAAGTATTTATCTAATTTTTTTTGATTTTCTAACTTTTATTCAGTTCAATTTCATAAGATAAATTACATTAAATAAAAAAATTTTAATCATGGCTTATAATTATTTTATTCAGTTTAAATTAATGTGATAGAACATTTTTATGAAAATGGTAAACGTCATAGAAAAATAATTGTATTAAGCAAAATTTATATGTCATTTAAAGTAATTTATTCAACGGCCATCAGTAGTATGTATTAAGTTTAGAATATATTATGTATCATAATTGTGAATATTAAAAAAAAAAAAAAAAAAAAAAAAAAAAACATTTTTATGGAAAAAAAAATTCCTTGAAAAATAACCAATATTTATATGAATCCAGCTCCTTTCTTTTGTGCCTTGAGTGTTTCTTTTAGTCAATGTTATAATATATTAGAGATGTTGAACAAATTTGAAGCTATAAAAACTTTGTAGCCTCTGTATCTCTCCTCAACTTCCAAATTTAGGTCAAAAACAAATAAGTTTCTGAAGGAAATTTTATTACTAAGTTATAACGATTCTTTTACGACGATGCGGGAAGCATCTTAACCCTTTGAACCCCGATTGAGTGAAAGGGGAAAGAAGAAGCAAAAGGATCTGGCAGGGATCCCTCTCTGCCAGAAGAAGACGAAGATCCGGCGTTTTATTTTTAGGGCCTCCATGCGTAAAGGACAGATTTATGGTCCGAAATGAACGGCCCCATAAATTCAGTTTGTTGAGAGTATTTCCCGAGGAAGGAGACGATCACAGCGGGAAAGAAAGAAGATGGGGAGGAAAAAAATTAGATCGGCGGGGGATGGATCATACTCTGAGAAACGAGCAGGGAGTTATGATTTAGAATAAGCAGATTTCTTTTCCCTTTTTAACTTGTTAAAATGGAACAATTTCAGGGTAAATATCTATGCATTTTTCAGTAGACTTACCAGAAAACTCGGGGAAATAAGTTTACATTACTACACTTTACTTGCAAAGAAATTTGATGCACATTCTTTTAATATTAGATCTGAAAAATTAAGTGATTCAACCAATAAATTTACTTAAACTTCCAATGTACGAATATTACCTATAATGAAAATTTTTTGCTACTGTGCATAACTCTATAACTAAACAACTCAAGCAAAGTTATTTTTGAGAATTTACAAATTATTGACAATTTCACCACTTATTTCCTTCCTTAGAATTGGATGGAAGTTCAACAATACATTTTGTATACTTACTAAAGATATGACTCAAGTCTGAAGCATTAAGTATTAAAAAAGGACAAAAAAAGGAAAAATGTTAAAGTTTTAATATCTAAGCTAACTTTAAATTTTTAGTTTTCAAATCAAAACTTAAGCTTCAAAATGAATAAGTACATCATCAGTAACATACAGATGCAATAAAATTTTTGTCAAGTCTATGAGAAATTTTTGATAGATATTATGAAGAAAATATAAAGATATTCTCTAAAACAAGAAGATCCTATAAATTCTTGTAAATTGAAACGATTACAAAATTATTTGATACTTTAAGCTCTTTCCATTTGTTGATCCAGATTATAATTTACTTTAAAAAAATAAAAAAATTAGATAATCATTCCAAATCAGATAGAAATTATTCAAGGAAAGGTTCAAAATTATAGAAAAAAATTAATTAAATAGATGTCTCTTAAATGTCTTCTTAGTAAAAGTAGAAATGAAAGGAGGAAGAGTAATAGCATCTTTTTTTTGACATAAAAGAAATTTCTTCTATGATTCCAAACTATCGTTAATAAAACAACATTTATATTAATTGATTTGTTGAACTCATCAATTAGAAAAAAATTTTCAAACATAATTTTTTCCTCAATATTTCAAAGTGTTCTTTTAAGATTATCTAGAAACCGTTTATTAAAACGAAATAAGATTCCTATGATTTTATTTTTAAAAAAAATTCAAAACGAATATTAATATAAAAAACAATTTTTAGGAAATTTTTTGTTTTAAAATAAATGTACATATTAATAAAAGGGAGTTTAAAGTTCTATAAAAAATAAAGTTCTTCAGAGTTTAAATATCAAGCTAAGCCTTAGAAACTTTTTACCATCATATCCGGTGGGTTAGCACACATTCAATCTATAATATTTAGCTCTTCAGTGAAAAATTTTGAGACATTTTTAAGTGTTATATTTTCAAAAATTGAATTGTAATAATTTGATTGAAATTCAAAAAGAAATGTTTATGTGCGTTTGTCATTTCTCCAACAACTTTCTTATACACAGCTCAAGATTCGTTCCACCAGTTAAATGGAAGAAACTGACTGAGATTCTTCGTAATTTAGCAGCAAGCAGAAGATCCTCAGTCTTTTTCTCCATTTACATTGTGTTTGTCTGATATAAGGCACCTCTGCATAAAAGCATTTTGTATCATGTACAAAGACACCCAACACTTGGCCAATACTGCCTCTCCAAGAGGTATTATTTCAATTAGAGAACATGGCGAAAACGATCTATTTAACATGCCGTAACCATTGTTAGTAAACACAATGGACTTATGACTTTGGTTAAGTCAGAATTCGGGCAGAATTTTAGTAATATATTAAAATCATCAAATAATATTTTTTCATTTTAAATAATAAGAAAGGTATAACAAAACAATAATAGTTAAGTTAGCTATATTTAATTATTAATAATCATAAGATTTGACTGAAGATACGGGAAACAATTTTTACCATTATATAAATTCAATTAACTGAATTAAATAATTAAAAATTATTATTGATTATTAATTATTTAATTTAGCTAATTGCATTGTATAATTTTATATAAAAATAACAAAATTATTTCTTTTTAATGAGATTTTGTTTAATTTACTAAACAGAAAAAGATCTTTCAATGCTCAACTTAATGCCTTCATATTTTTAACTTAGATATGTACATTTTCTACATACATTTCTAAAATTAAAATGAAGACAATTTAGAAAAAAGAAAAATTCATGAAAAAGTTAAGTGTAAAATAAAAAAAAACATATTGATACTCTAAGATAAAGTATACATATTTGACAAATTTCAGTACAAGAAAAAAGTACGGAGTACGCTTTTCATTCCATAGAGAATGAAAAAGTAGTCATAAAAATAAGAATAAAAAATGTCAGATATCAGTGATTCGCTATGGTATTAATTCGGTAACAATTTTGAATGCACATGAATCGCAATGGAAGGAGATATTTATAAAAAATTCGTTTAGAATATCTTGGATAAGATTGTATCGTTCATCAACGAGATCTTTTCGTATCATATTCAGAGTTATTAGAGGTTAGAAGTATCAGTAAAATACCCGTCAAAATTTTTGCATTGGGTTCTCAGACCAGTAGAGCTTGCTATCAATTCATCCAATGGGTGTTTTTACCAGAAGAAAATCGTTGATAATTGCCGATTTTGAGCAGGAATAAAAAACTTCTTCAAAGTTCTTGTAAAGATAGATGAATTGATTTGTCCCTACAGCTTAAATCAGTCGATGTACATCTTAACAATTTGAACAATGATGCATAGTCATTGATCCGTATCCCACGTCAGTTGATTACCACCTATAAGGGGGTCTTGTTTTCTGTGATTTACTGAATGAAACCATGTCTCAATACCTATATGAATTGAATTTTCATTTTACTATTATATATGAATTAAAAATTTTATTTATCTGCAGAAGATCATTAATCTAATCAATTTACATTTTATCTATTCAAATGTCAGACATTTAATCATTAAGCCAGACTTTTAGTAAACAGCAACAACAGAATTATAAGATAATAGTGCAGTGTTTGTGCATTCGTCATTATAATTCTTACCAATGGACTGCCCAGAGTAACAAAAAGTACAGATAGAAAAGTCTCAAAAAGGGAAACTTTCTGTTTAGTTTGAGACAGCTTCCATTATTTTTCTGAATTTTAAGTAGAATAAAGAATTTATTGAAATAACTATGAAACACAGATAAAAAAAAATCTATGAAATAAGAAATAAAAAGTCAAATTTTTACTGCATTGACAAATCTTTAAAATGCTTTATACAATGTAGATATCAAGATTTACTTGAATGGAAAAATATGAAATAAAGTCATGGATTATTCAGTAGAACTAGAGAATAGTAATTCAAAGTCTTTGATGTATGATGGAAATATTTAATAAAGACATTATTATGTTGAGAAATCATTATAAACTGCACTAGCAGCTCAAATTCTTTTCATAGTATAGCTAAAAGAATTTCTTAAGCTTTTAAATAATCTCAATGCTAAAGGCATAATGAATGTTGATGAAAATTGATTTGCTTATCTTTACTGTTTATTAGACAAAAACTATTGTCATAAAGAAACATGTCTATAGCGAAAGTAAACACAGTAAATTGAAGTTAATATGTCCTGTAACTGTAAATAAAATAAGTAGAGCTAAATTTTTTCTATTATCAAAATATTTAATATTTTAAATATTTTGATACGAATACGAATTGATAATAGAGGATACGAATTTTAAGAATAAAATCAGCGCAGAAAATTCGCATCAAACAAGAGAAAATTTCACTTACAAGTGATATTTACAGAGATTTATGTTAAAATTATATTAATTAATATAAGAATATTAATATTTATAGTTAAAAGACTCATTCCTATCAACCAAAATTTAATTCTGAGATAATTATGTGATCAAATGTTACTCAGGATTTACAGCATTCGATCAATAATTATCCGATTTTTTTATATAAGGATCTTATAAGAAAATTGTTGGAAGCTATGAAGACAAATAAAACTCGTCGAAAGATGTAGATCAATAAAACAATATGAATTCATTATCGGGTGTGAAACTATATAAGGAAAAACAACAGAATAATCCTTTCGGTAAAAGTGGCTTATAGCGGAAAAATATCAAAACCAAAAATGAAACGAGTTTAAAACATTCTTAATAAAGGGAAAAACTATTACGGTTTTTCAATAAACACTATTTTAATAAGACAATATTTTAAAAGTATTTCAAAATTTATTAGGAAAGATTTTTCATTAAATCTTTTGCCTAATCCCTTATCTTTTGTTACCCCTAACATTTAGAAGCGTATTTTGAAATTTATATTGCATAACTTTTTAGACATCAGTAAAGTAAAACATCATTTTATAGCAAATACATAATTTTATGCGTTAATTGTGTATTTTGTAGTTTAATCATTATTTTTATAAGTTCAACAGATTATAAGTTTAATTCAATTTTCAGTTATAGATGCTTATAATGGTTCGGAGTCATTTATTATGTCTTAGTCATCATGATGTCAAGCTTAAAAATGTAAGGATTGAAAAACATTTTTTGGATAGTAACCAACATCATCAAATTTGTGGCATTTTACTGATTCGGGTATTTTTCTTGACATGAAGTCAATTATATTACAAAAGCGAGTAATATATTTTTGATTGTCAAATAAATTTTTGTAGTGTTGTTGACAAAGTGATTTAGAAAGCAATGGAATTTCTTAGAGATTTTTTGAAACCCCAAAAAATGCAAACTCTTTAATCTGTATGACAATTATTAATTTAGAAAGAAAACTAAAATTTCGTTGTACAAGATCAAATTGAATTGAAGAGAAATTCAACAATGGTAACCAATTATTGTAACTAAATATTAAAAAGTATAACTCATCTCTACTTACATGCATTAAAGAATATAAAAATTAAATTTACTTTTAATTGATCTTATTCAAGTAATAAAATGATGAAATTCACAATATAATTTTGATTTCCCTCTTTTTTCCATTTTATTGAGTGGTTATTTTTGGGGATTTCATTTTTTGTCGAGAAAAGAATAATCCGTCTTATATATAAAAAAATGAATAAATAAATATATTATATATAGTATTTATATTATAATAAATAAATATATATAGTATTTATTATTTCTATTTTATGCTTTCCTGCTAAATTTTGCAATATTCATGAAAATTTTATTAGTATCTATTTAAAAGGATATTTCAACTTTCGCACTCTAATGATGAATAATATATGACAATTTATATCTGAAGTATTAAAAGCAGCAGTATATTTATTGATTTTGTTATCTATCTTAATTTCTAAAGAATTAAAAACAAAAATAATAAATCAAGATTAATAATTGACATTTACATTATTCTTTATGCAAAGGTAATTACAAGTAAATATCATTTGTATAATTATACTTATCAATTATAGTTATACATTTTGGTAACGAAAATAAGCGTCATTTTTATCATTATTCAAAGAAAATGAAAAAGAATATTTGAATTATTAATGACATTAAATCTTAATATTTTTAATTCTTCATTAAATTAACAAAATTCTAGAATTATTAAGAAATTTTATGTTAGTTTGTAGGATTCAGGATTTATATCAGTATACTGAAAATAATCTCAATAAATATTCGTAAATTCAATGAAAGATAAGTAAAAATAGTTCAATTCTAAAAAGAACATAGTTTTGCAAAACTCTCAAAACAGAATTCTCATAAATAAAATGTTATTATCTACTTCAAAATTATGCAATGTTTATGCATTACATTAATTTTCCTATATAAAAGAAAAATAATACATTTCTAGTATTTAAACTCCATATACGTTTTATTAATAAACAGTTAAAACACAACTTTGTGTTCCCATTTTAATTAAAATTTCATCTCACATTTTAAATTTTTTTGTATATTGATAGTAAGAATATAGATAAACTATTTGTTTAAACATTTATGATTAGCAATCACCCGACTAGGAGAGAAAAAACTCAAATTCGCTTAGCAGCTAGAAAATTGGAGACTTTATGTGTAAAAAATTCACTTTCACGCACTAGTGAATGTTACGAATTTCTTGAATAACTAAAGCAGGATGTTTAGGTTTAACAAAATGAACAATCGTACATTTAGGCAGACTTGTTGTGATATTTGATAATTTTATTTTTCAGAGAAAGCCGAAAAGTGTGAACATACGAATATTTGCTTATAATTTTCTAAGAAAATATGATGGTAAAGATGAGAAAGAATTAAATTATAGTAATTTTATCATTTTGTACTTTAAGCAAAAATGGTTTTGTTCGAAATTTAATAAAGAATAATTGAACTATACAAGAAAGAAACATCCGGTGGAAAGAAAAAAAAGTTTGTTTTTAATTTTAAATGAGGAATTAAATAAGAGGATTTGAGATAGCTGATACTGATTATTATCAGGAAATTAGTGTTATGTGAGTTTTTACGTAAGTTGCCAGTTTTAAAATTATCTGTTTAGCATTTGCGAACCTGCAATAAAACTTCAGTTTCTAAATTGAAGTTGGATATTTTTGAAATAACTGAATTTTAAACATCGTAAATAATTAAGATGTATATTAATTTTTGGAAAATACAATTTTATAGCAAAGTAAGTGATGCTATTAACTTGTAATTATTTGGACTTTTTTTTAAATTTGACATTTATTTCTTTAATGCAAGCAAATTTATGTATTAATAACAAACATTTATATTACTTTATATTTAAGTAAAATACCAACTACAGTTTTTATTGAACATAAATAAAATTCTTAAGTAAACGTTTCTTCACAAAAAATTTAATAAAATTAAATTTTACTCCATAATTATTCATAAATTTTCATTAAAACATTGAAATATTTTGTTACTATCAATGGCATATATATATATATATATATATATATATATATATATATATATATATATATATATAATTTTAATTGCTTTTTTAAGTCAATCAAGTTATTTTATTTATTCAGCATTGATTCCAAAATTTATTTTTATAAAGTTTTTATTTTATTTTCTTAGCATGCTTTTTCGAAAGAAAAAAAAAATATTATTTTTAGTGTTGATGTGTTGATCTCAATACTTTAAATAGAAATTAAATCTGAATTCCAAACTTTCGTCAGAATAGTAAATGTACAAATTATTACATATTTGCTTGCCTTAGCTCATTTTGCTATGGCTTAAAACTTCCATATCACTAGGGTTTAAATTTAAAGAAAAAAAGGTATATTTACGCTGTATTCACATTGGCAGCATTTGTAGAATATGGCTTGAAAATAATAAACATGTACTGTAGCGTATTTATTTATTTTTCTTTTACTAAAAGCAAATTTCAATTGTATACTAAGTCTGACTTTTCAATATTTTTTGTCAAAAAAAAAAATAATAATAAAACTCAGAATAAATATAAATTTACGTACAAAAAAGGTAATAAAATATAATACAAACTATGATTAAATTAGTCAAAAATAAGCTGTTATGAATATAAGGAAAGTTTGAACACAAGAAATCTTTTTGACTTCCTTAAAGTTGCATTTCAAGTCAAACTCAAATCTCTTTTATGTTATTGAAACTAAGAAACTGTGGATCATATTTTGCTTTTTTCTTTTTTCAGTATATTCTCACAGACGCCGATATTTAATTTCTGTAATTTTTCACCGATTTATTAAGTTAGTCAAAAATAAACTGTTATGAATATAAAGAAAGTTTGAACACAAGAAATCTGTTAACTTCTTTAAAGTTTCATTTCAAGTCAGTGATATTATTAAGTTAGTCAAAAATAAGCTGTTATGAATATAAAGAAAGTTTGAACACAAGAAATCTTTTTGACTTCCTTAAAGTTTCGTTTCAAGTCAAACTCAAATCTCTTTTG
>JAPDSC010110892.1:162656-178965 GCA_026290005.1 Latrodectus geometricus | reverse complement strand
ATTATTCACCGATTTATTTTTTAATTCTTATGTCACAACCTTAATCTTGAATTTTTTTAATGAACTTTATGATTGAACGAGAGAAACATTCAAAATGTTATTAAAAAAAAAAAAAAGAAATTAATGATTAATGTGATTTGGTAGAAGGTAGGTAGTTTTGCCTTAATCCATATTTGAAGGAATGCATGAAATATTTTCGGTAATCAATTAGGGAAATAAGTAAAACTGATTTTTTAAATCTTTTAAAAAACAACTTAGCTTTATTTAATTTTTAAAAGACAAACATTTTGACATTGATACATAAAATACAGCTGGAATTATAAACAAAATAAAAACACACAGGAATCACAAATCATTATAAATTTTACAAAGTTTAGTGCAATCATTGAGGGTTATAAATATGTTCTCTCTTTTTTGTTTAATTTTTTCTTTTTCTGAGTAATCAAGTCATCCAGAATGATACCTGTGAGGAACGGCAAAATTGGTTGATAAGGAATTATTATTTTTGATATATTATCTTTGATATATTTTTGCCAATAAAGTGATAGGTTATTCAGGCAGATGACTTAAGAAAGACTGTGGAAGGCAAAGAGTCAATGATTTTCTGGAAGATAAATTTTCTAGCACTGTCTAAGCTATATTAAGAATTTTATCTGCCATCAACTTAGGTAGTTTTAATTTTTTGCACTATTTCATTCAAGTGGTTGCATAATATTTTTGCTGTAATTGATGAATCGTGTTTCTTGAAATCATAGCGATTACAACTGCGTCACAAACTCTTATAATCAGATTGGTCCATTTGTGAGGTCAAAGTTACATATATGAAATTTTCGAGCTGGTTTGATATTGCTTTATTTATAGTTAACACTATAGACAAAATGCACTATTAATGTTTCGCATCATCTGTGATGTCGTTCCGTATAAGAACTCATGCTTCATAATCATGTGATTTTCATTCAGTTTAAAGCGAAATTAATATAAAAAAAAGTTTTGAATTTATTTTTTTAATATTTACTATTATTTCTTTAATTATATAAAGTGTTTAATTTTCGAAAAAAAGTAAAATAAACCAATGTTAAATAATGAGCAATTACACAGTCGGCAACATTATTAATTATAAATTTTATAAGAATATCAAACACATTTTCGATAACCTTCAATATAAAAACATTATGTACTTTTATATTATCTCAAGATTACCTGTGCTGCTAAAGAGCAGAATATGTCAAACAAAAAATATAATATGAATTTTTTTTTCTCACTAAAAATGGCAAATTTTAAATTCTATACAAATAAGGTTTCATTAAATTGACAAATAATCATAAAACTTATGAGGCCAACTAAGTACCTTATGGCTATATTTTTTAAAAATATCTATTTGGATACACTCTGAAAAAAAAATCAGCCTTTCAAGTGTAATTATTCAGATAATTTGTGTTTAATTTAGATTTCCTTGTAAATGTACAATATGTGAGAAATTTTAACAAATTAAATGGGATTAAAATCTCCAATAATCATAAAATCGATTGAAAAATATGTTGCAAATGAAAAAAATTGAAATGTTATTGAATTAAAATAACTTTATGTCTCCATAATACAGATAAATTATAATTTTAACTATTTCTTTACTGAAAGTATGAGTTTATTACAATATAATATATAAAGTATGAGTTTATTAATAATAAAAAGTATGAGTTTATTAATATATTTTGTAATACAGTTTATTACAAAATAATTTTTACAAAATACATTCCAGTTAAAAAATTTATTCATCATTAGCTTTAATTTTATATTACTCTATTTATCCTGTAACATTATTGTGTGCTCAATCAGAGAATTTTTGTTTACATTTTTTAAAACAAATGCAGAAGATATTCTGTAATATTATTGTAATCTTTGTGAATTATTTATAGCAAAACTACACGGAAAACCATTCTAGATTGATTTCAAAATAAACCTAATCTTTAAATCATGTTTCTTGATTTTGTGTTACAACGTGTAATTATGTAAATTTACTAACTATATTTATGATATTAATAAGAAACTTCATATGCTATTAACTCTGGACGAAAAATGTGCTTGCTTACCTTTTAATGTCATTATTTGAAATTGTAAATATTTTGATAGTAATATGCAAGTAAAAATGTTCAAAAAGTCAAGTGCTTCATGAGAGAGAATGTGAAATAGATATTCTTAACAGTCAATGAGTACCAATATTGATATGCTTAATTAAGTATTCTAAAATTGCATGAGGATAAAAATTTTAGGATTCAACAATGTTAAAAAAATTATTGTAAAATTAGTAAAAATGGCGTTAATTATTTATTAATAAGGATAAGAATAAAAAATTCATATTTTTTGAGATAACATTTCTGTGTTTAAATGTTTGTTTTTAAAATTTATCAATTTATTGCATTATTTTTCTTTTTCAATGAAAGAATAATAAATGAATATATACATATAAATGCAATATGTTATTACGTAAATATTACTACAATAACTAGTCTATTGAATGCACAAAACAGATATTCCCAAATGTGTTTCAATTTTAATCAACCCCTTAATGCATTTGTCTGTGTCTGACACGGGCAAAAGTTACCAGCAAATTTGCTCATGCTTATGTTTCACGTGTGCTCTCTGGTATATCGCGTTATTTTATTTCTAATGCCTCATCAATTTTAGATCCGTTCCAGTAAAAATAGATAGACAAATTTATAATGAAACTTATTTAACACAGATTTCACTAGGATAATTTTTTACCAGTTTTTCCGAAAATAAAAAAAACTCGTGTTTAAAGAAGTATAATTAGAAAAAGATTTATGAGAGTCAAGAAATTATCATTACTTGATATATATTTATAAAGTTCATAAGAAAATTATCAAATATGAAAGATTTTTTAAATAGTTTTTTACACGTCCAAATTAAAGCAAGTGAGTCACAATATTGCATTTAAATATTGCATTGAAATTTTCTATATTGCAAATTTAAAAACCTTGTTGAAATTTTAAGTTAAAATGAGTGCAGAAATTTAAAAATACAACAATGAAATAATAAACAAAATTTTATTCAAAAACCAAAATTAGTAGGTAGGATTGCAGCTCATATTTTGTAGAAAAATATGCTTTTCAATTAAAAGTATAGTGCAAATAAAATGTAACTTAATTTAAACATTTTCAGAATAAATGTACATTTTATAATTTAATTTGAACATTTTTTATAATTAAGATTACAATATATATCAAATGTTGATTATATATTTCATTTCTTCACGAATATTTAATAATAACAATTTTTGCTAACAAAAAAATTAATGGTAAAAAAATTTAAAAACTATTTATGAGTGGTTCTTATGGACAACAAATTATTGTAAAACATTTTTGTTGTGAATGTTTATAATAGCCAAAAACAATTTAGTTCTCATGTAATTATTAGAAACTTGTATGTTAATATTTCAAGAGTAATTTATGGTTATTAAGAAGAAATTCGAAATAGATTTGTAGAAAAAAACTTATGTATCTTTCAATAAAATAAATTAACTATGAGTTAGTTAATGCATCAAGAACCTTCATTTTAATAAAATTATGATATGCTGCTGAAAAAAAATTTTTTTGAAAGCTAAAAAGTAAAGATGTTAAAAGCATTGAAAATAATTATTTAAAATCTAAGCAAATATAATATAAAACACACACGACTCAAGAGCTCGTGTCACTCACTAAGATAATTTGGTCATCAAAGATACAATTTTAGACATTTAGGACAAGGCATGATTGAATAATTAAGAAAAATAGAATAAGCAAGCCTCATCGGCCAGAAGACTAGAAAAAGTTATTTGTTAATTTCTTTTCTGAAAATAAAGTATTTTGAAATCTCCTACTAAAGCTTCTTATTCCCATATGTATAGGGACTTAAATTTTTCTTTTTGAATAGTCCAAGAATGTCAAAAGCACTAAGCATGAAAGAAGCACTAGGTAGAAATTTTTGAATATTTTCAATAGAGCTTTATCTTTGAAAGAAAAGAAAATCAAACAGTTCATGTAATTATCTTAACTTAAAATATATGCTGATTTAAGTTCATTTCACAAATATTTTCAAAATAAATCTAAGTAATTTAAATTTCATGGAATTTAATTAAACGTACACTTGATATGGCATTCAATTCTTCAATCTATTGTGGCATTGCGTGCAAGCATTCATCACCGACCAAAACTTTCTCTGAGCCCTTCAAATTCATTCCCGTTGCCGTCATAGCTCATTTCAGGTGATAGAGCAATGATTTAGTGACGGCAATTTTACACCAACTAAAGCAATTTCTCCGGTAGTAGTTCGCCTTCGCTCGTGCAATACCTTATTCTTTAAAGATGGGCCCACTGCGGGGTGTCGGGGACTTTGATGCATTACCAGGGGACCACCCACGGACATTCGCTGCGAAAATCTTTCTATTTGGATTATTCTTTTTTGCTCGCTTTTCCCAACATGTGCTAAGTCATTCTGATGCCATTTCGGCCTGTCATAGGCCATGCTTCATGTTGATGCGACGGTTTACATGAGTGGTAAATGACCTATTCTCGGGGGAGAGAATGATGTACAGCCCGAATGAGGAGTCCTATTTCTTTTCTTTCTTGCCTCTTCAATAAGAATAAATTATAAAATTATTTATTTCTCTTTATACTGATGGCTGCATATGGCGAACATGTTTCTAGTAAATCATGTTTCAGCGTTTTTAAATTCTTCTGGCAATTTTGGCCCAAAAAATTGTCATGGTTTGTATAATGCAAGGAAAAAAAAAAAAAAAAAAAAAAGAAAACATGACAAAATAGATTACTTATTGCTATATTCATAGAGATATGCTGTTTCTTCTTTATTTAGTGTCATTTAATATCTGATCAATATGATAAAATACATTTTATAAAAATAAACATTTTTTTTAAAAGTTAAAATTTAAAAGCAGTGCATTGAAGTTATTAGAAGGATTCCTGAGTCCAAAATAGTCTTAAATATAAAAAAAAACTGGGCTCGAATTAGGATAATTTTTTAATTAGGAAATATTTTAAGTCCTTATATAAAATTAATAAAAAGAGTGAGATTACATTCATACTTGAGTGTAAAAGATTCTTATGGTACTTCCATTCGATGCAGCTTATGAAGCATCATAATATCTAGAAATTCATAATATATTTTTTTCTAGATATTAATCATAATATCTAGAAAAAAGTTTATATATTCTAAGTGAGTCCTATTTTGAATTAGTTTAATAATCTGAGATTCAGATACCTTAAGTTGTTTACCTATTATCAGTTTTACAAACTTTAAAATTCCATGTGTCCGAGAGCCCATTCTCTAAAGCAAATTAATGTTTAGAATAATGTAATTAATATTTGAAAATATTAATCATATCCTTCATATTAAATAATTATAATCACAATACAGTGCAAGTTAGAGTAAATCATAATCATAAAATAACAAAATGATCTTGTTATTTCCTGGTATATCGAATTCAATAGAAATTATTATAAATTATCGAGTTCTATAATTATATAGCAATAGATTTTACTGATTAATTCTTCAAAAGTTATTTTATATACAAGTTCATAAATTAAGGATAATTCATAAGAACACGAAAATCGAATGCGAAAGTATAAATGCCACCTGAAGAAATATCACACACGTGATTAAACCTTATATGCAGATTACATGAAGGCATTTGAGAACTCCAAGCTTACTACACAATGATGAGAGCGTTATGGAGGGGATAAGGGCCTGTGACAAGGAAGGAAACGTGTTCACAACTGATCCGCATAACGCTCAGTGCCACGACTACATAAGTATAACACAGAGGGCGCATGTATGTGACGTTTTACGTAGTAGAATTATCGGCCGTCTGGAATGTGGGAGTACGCAGATAGCAGTAGCCGAAGAACTTTAAATTGCCCAAAACGTCATCTCTAGGCTAAGGCAATGATTTCAAGATGATAAAGAGCTTGTATTGTTTTTCTACAGGTTTAGACGCCGCAGGCGAAAGGCCTACTCGCGAAGTAAGTGTAAAGCCTTTAATGTCCACTTTTTTTTTTTCTTTCCCTTCAGATTGACATTAAGCTTACAATCTGATTCCCGTGGGCATTCATATAGAGAATGGAAGGTACCCAGTACTACCAAGACAGCATTATTGAATGCCAACGTTAAACGGTGGTTCAGGAGTACTTATTTGGGAAGGCATTCTATTGGTCTCGTATAGTTATATTATGGGAACCAAGGCAAGCAAAATTTATCTGGACATCATTTTAGAACAGCATGTCCGTTGGTATAGAGTTGTCAAGGGAGCTGAATTTGTGTTTATGGATGTCAACATCCCGCCAAAGACTGTCTTCAAACGGTAGATACCACCCATATAGAATGGCAGGTTTTTTTTTTCACTAGAATTGAATCCAATGCAACTTATGTGGAACTTCCTTGATCTACAAATCGTACCCGTCAACGAGTTTCTACATCTGTACTGAACCTTTGGAGATTGTTTGTTGTATGGAGTTCTCTGTCCCAAATACAGCTCTATAAAGTAATTTTCAGAATGCCTCGACGTTGTACGGACCTTAGCTCCTCATAAGGGAGACATATGTTGCATTAACCATCAGACCAACAACGTAATGTTTTGTAGTTGTACGATCGATATGTGGTGTAGTGCTCCAAGAAGCTATAATCGTGTATTTTATACCTGGTATAATACAGAAAACATCTTTCCTGTTCTTTCTTATTTGTTTAAACAGTGTCTTTATGAATAAATCACGTTTGTTTCGTTTCTACACCTTTAGTTGCCGGTTTGGACATTATCCTTATGTGTGTACTTGAATATATAAAGTACATTTTTATGTAACTAATTAAAAAATAAATTGTGATGTTTGTATTTTATCAATTATCAATGGGTGGTAAGATAAATTGGTTAATATTTCAAGAAAAACATCAAAAATATATTACAGCGATAGTATTACCATAAAAATGTAATAATACATGATTTCATTTCAGAAATAAATAATATTTTAATGATACAAGAAAGTATTGAAACATCTTAGAATACATATTAATTCTGTAAAATAATGAGTTTATATGGTATTTCAAGTGAAAGTATACTTCGTTCTTGTATGTGGATTAAAGTATACAACTATCACCAATGATTCATCCTGACTCTTGATTTTTAATGGAACTTCTATTATTTATATAAAGTTTAATGACATATTAAAAATTTTGATGAAAATATAAAATAAATAATCACAACAAGGTAAGCTAAATTAATGTCTTTTAGAGTACATAATTTTTCATTCACACTTACTGATAGATACAGTACTCCTACATAGCTCAATCGACAATGAGATTACATAGTTGTCATACTAATTCATTGTTCGTGGTTATGAAAGATTCAGTAATATTAGGAATATTTTTTAATAAAAGAATATTCTATTACTATTTTATAATTTTGATTAATAATGCACTAAATAGTTTTATAATGAAGTTTATATAAAATGACATTTTGATCATTACATTTTAGTTAAAAGAAAAAAAAGTCACATCAATATGGCGATCAGATGACGCGCTAGCAACAGTAAGTTAACAATTGCAGGTAAGCAACAACAGAACAACAAGTAACAGAAAAGAAAAAATGTCAGAACAGGTATTACATCAATCCAAGATGTGCATATGCATACCTCACAAGTGCAACCAAAAACGAAAGTTGGTCGTAAAACAGTTACATTACTTGCCTATATGCCAGTACACAACTAAATCCTATAACGGTAGTGTACCCTATAATGTAAATTTTCTTTTAATTGTGCCGATTGGATAAAGAATACTAAACATAACTGTATATTTATAACACAACAACCACAGATGTATCTAGAATTATCATGGACAACATGTAAATCCTAAACTTATTATTACATAAAATACAAGGCAATAAAAGGATTCATAGTAAGGATATAAAAGTCAATCTCCCTTTAAAATCATATTACTTCATTAGTCATTATTGTCATATTTACAGTACAATGTTAAGAATATAACACTCCACTACCACTTCTGTTATCATTCCTTTTGAGACTACTTAGAGTACTTCTCAATTAGATAATGACTGTCTCTACAAGGTACGGAATATTATAAATTATCTTAAAATTTGCTCAAATTTCCAAAAAGATCTTTTGATCTCTCTTCTCAAAAGCATGTTTGACACTATATGTGCAAATGATTATCATTATACAATAATATTCATGGTTTACTTAAACAGTTAGAGATAATTTAGCAGAAAATTCCTCGAAATATCATTTGGAGACGCATTTGCATCAGATATTTTGTCATTGCCAAACATATTTGACAACTTACATCCAATCCACATTATTAGCATTACTGATTTCTTTCCTTTCAAACAATCAATCCTAAATTACAACTGTTTTTAAATATATACTGATTGGTTGAATGAATTGTGACAAACATTTTTCTTAACTGAGTTGGTACGTGATTATATCAGTGATATTAGATATTGATTGTAGATATTGGTTATATCTACCTTGGGGAAATATCATCAAGAAATATAAAATAGTTTGAATAGCCTAGTAACTCACAAGACCTAAATCTCATTAAGAACTTTAGATACTAAAGAATCATTTAGCTAGTATAAACTGCACAGCAGCGGAACAAATAATGAAAAGTGCTAAATATACTTTCACGTTAGTATTAGATGAAATCAAGAATGTATGCGCTGCATTAGTGGACTCAATATCAAGATGTGTTGAAGAGGTCATTTATACTAAAGGGTCATTTCTGCTAAAAGTAGACATACTTCATACTGATAAAGAGATTTATCAGCCCACTAAATGTATATAATAATTAAAACCTAAGGTTTTAGAAAAAAAAATGTCATACAATTTTTTTCACAGACGTGCACACAAACACACACACACATGTACACATATACATAGATATTTCCTTATATGTTCTTCGTATTTTCCTGTATATAATCCGCAGCGGCATATAATCCGTGGCAATTTTTTTCAGCCAATAGTCAAAAATATATACTGCTGATAACATGGGTATAACATAAAATAAAAAAAATTCCCAATATGATTAAAATTATGACAAGTTATTCTACACAAAATTATTATGAAAAATATCTCTTTCGATTCACCTCATCGTAAAGTACGACAAACTGAAATCAAAATACGAAATCGATCAAGAGTTATAATTCCGAGGAGAGAGATTCTATTAAAAGTTATCAATTTTTAGTTTTTAATAACTTTTAAAATGATGTTAGACATATTTTTAAAATATAGTATATTTGCTTCATTAATAATTAAATGAAAGAAATAGATTATTTTCGAACTGCCTGTTGAATACATTTTTCTTTTGTACCGCGAATATTTTTTTACTTCACATTAACACATTCGACGCCATTATTTGCTTTCGCTATAGCTTAAAAATTAAAATCAGTTGTGTAACTTAAATGTTTCGCTTCCATATTATGATATACAAATTTGAATATTTTCAAAACGAAACAGCTCACTTCAAAACAAAATGCGAAATGACGTTAGTGAAATGCAATTGTAATATCTTTCTGAGGAACCGAATTCATTCTTGAATGTAATTGGATAAATCTGATCATACTAGAATCAAGTCAGTCATGTGATGGCGCCACCTGTTCTTTATTTTATGAAACATAAGCAGTATTTCTTTCAAAACATTCTTGTAAGCTTTTCTGATGGAATTTTTTTTTTTTTTTTTTACAGATTCGTGGTGGTGTATAATACTCACAACGAAATTTAGAACTTTTTCTACACATAATCCATAGACTATATACAGGAAAATACGATATACATGTATATATTCTGGTTATCATAAATTAAGAAAAAATCACAAAAATGATGTAACGCAAAATGTTACTCATGGAATTTAATGAAACTCATGCTCATTATTCAACACATAGGAAGGTATAAAATAGCACATAAAAAAGAAATTACCTATATATATATATATATATATATATATATATATACATGCAATGAACAAATGAGAGATGTAAGTTTGGAATAAGAAAAGTACCTTTAATATGGGGTCCTAGAAATAAAACAGCACATGCAGCAATATTTGATGCTTTCAAATGTACGGTCTAGGAAGTGTGAGTCCTTACTCTGCTAAACCAGTTGAAAGAGTGGCTAGGTTCCTAGCAGGAGAATTGAGAACAGCTACGCGTCTTCCTAAAAACGTCATAAACTTGTTCGATTTTGTTAAAGTCTGGTGATCGAGTGGAGAACAACACAAGCTTGATTGTTTCCTGCTCAAGATAAGCATCTACGATGTAAGCCCTGTGTGGTCTTGCATTATATTCCTGTGCCATGAAATCATCATCTATTGCCCCAGCATAAGGCGCACATAAGTATCCTGGATTTCATTGCTACTGGTGTGGGCATTAACATTTCCATGGGAAAAGGCATGAGGTCAGTGCGTCCACCTAGAGCAATACCACTCCAAACACAGACGTTGCCTTATCCGTATTCATCTCTTTCAAGGATGTTTGATGAATGAAAGCGAGTTCCACATTCTCTCCAAATGAAAATGTGCCTAATATCCCTTTCGAGGTTAAATCCAAACTTATCGGTAAAGAGGACAGCCCTCCATTGATCACGCGTCCAGTGGACATGCTGACGTGCCCAATTTAAACGTTCTCGCCTAGGCAAAGGAGTGGTCGCTTCGCACAAAGAACACGTTCTTGAAGCCTTTAATGATCTGGATATCAACCTACCGGAGCTTGCAGCGAGGGAGTATCTGAGTTCAAATGGAGTTGAATTTCTATACTTTCCTAAGCATAATGACAAATATCGGGTATCTACACTTGTGGTAGCTGGCTAATCTTTGGCTGAACTGTCTGGATCCCAAACCCGTAGTTAAAATTAGTTGCCAAAGTCTATGAATCACAGACGGTTTCATATTCAGCTATTTAGCCACTTCTAGATAACTTTGTCCTACCTCTGGTCTCCCAATAGCTCACCATTGCAATTATTCGGTGAAATGATGTCTAAAGGCCATTGCTACAATTTCGCTACACCAGATTTCTAACCTCCGACACTCAGCAAAAATTGCCGCTTTGCTTTGAGATAACCATTTTTGTGCTCCTCTCAAATTGGCTGTTTCGACCACAGCACCACTATATTTCATAATTTTATATAGTTCTTCTTCTTTTACTTATTAACATATTCAAATTGCATTAAGATGGCTTATTTTTGGGAGAGTTATTGCTATTTTTGTGATTTCTCCTTAATTTTTGGTAGCCATTGTATACATATGTATTGAAAAAAGTGATTTTTTCATTTCTGAAATGTTCTATTAGGAATAGCTAGAATATTTTTATCTTATTATAATTACTTTCACTGAATTTTCTGTTAGAGTTCACAAAATATTTTTAAAACTATAAGTTTCACTTGGCAAACATATTTACAGGTGTAGAAAAGGGATTATAGTTTTCTCATAACAACTACGAGATAAACTTTTGAATCATAAACCAAAATTTATATTCTTTACAGATAATTTCATAGATTTAAAATAATTTAAAATATTTTAAATAAAGGAAGACTTTAACCATACATTTTAAAGTTTCGTTAAATCAGCTAAGGAAAGGGATTTTATATTTTGCCACCAATATCTTTTATAAATACAAAATTTTCTATATTACAAACATTTACCATTTACTTACTTAATTTATGACTTATTAAAAACTTCCATTTTATAGATTGAAATTTTTCATTCCCTTTCATTTGTTATTATTATTTTTTTCTTATTAAATTTAAAACTACGCACCTTATTTTATTTTCACTAAAGTTTGTTATTAAGAAAATTTGCATCTATAAAAAGGATGCTATTATTTTTAATTAATGTATACCAATTGTACATCAAATGTAATTGAATTTCAGGAAGTTAATGAAAGGAATAAACCATAAAAATGATATAATTTATAAAAATTAGTTTCAATAAATTTAAATTTTGATGGTAATAAAAAATATATATATCGTAAAAGTAAACAACAAATTTAAAGCTAATTTTGCAGATTTTTTGACATTCTCTTACATTTTTTCATATTATCATACAAATTCGTCATACAATTTAATTTGTTTCATATTCAATTTGTCGGATGAGAAAATATCTCTATACTCGTATTGTTGTGTTAAATTCTACTAAGCATATTTTAA
Source organism: Latrodectus geometricus (assembly GCA_026290005.1). Taxonomy (NCBI): domain Eukaryota; kingdom Metazoa; phylum Arthropoda; class Arachnida; order Araneae; family Theridiidae; genus Latrodectus; species Latrodectus geometricus. The sequence continues at coordinate 166,753 of JAPDSC010110892.1, read as the reverse complement.
CTCATCAAGCAGTAAACTTCAAAACTAATTCCATTCCAAATAAATATTTCAGAAATGTAAATGCTGCTTAAACTTATCAATGATTTACATTTAACTAACTATTTTTGTCATTAGTTATATGCAAATGAAAAAATGAACTTGTCACCCATTAAGAACAAGAATAATATTATTTAAATAACTCCTTTTTAACTAAAAAGAATATAATTATAACTTTAAAATTCAATTCTTAATTTAAAATATATATCACGAACTTGATTCTTTTTAATTTATATATGCCTTGAAGCAATTAATAAAATATATCTTATGAAATAAAATTTTATTTGTAGGAGGATAAAAATAATTTTATTTAAATTCTGTGAAATAGTATAATGTTCTAAACATAGAAGTTCTATGTAATAAATCATAATTATACGTAATAAATTAAGTAGAAAACGAGGACGTGCACTCATCACTTAAATATATTTTTTGAAAATATATTGAAAAATAATATATATCAAGAAATCCCTTCCTTTAAATATATTATTTTTTGAAAATATATTAAATTAAAAATTTTTCCTGATATATGTTAAGCAATGACATGAATTAAGGTGAAAGTTTTGTTAGATATAAATATTGCTTTAAATTTCCTTCACCAAAATATCTTCTTATAGTTTAAATATATTGGTATATGCTATGATCTCAAAAAGCTTTCAATGTTAACTAACAAATTTGACTCTTTGATTAAAAAGAAAAACGACACACATTAAAAAATTAATAATAAATATTTGTTAATCAATCACATCATTAAAATGTAATGTTTTTCAATTAAAATAATTCTTACTGGTTAAAAAAAATCATTAATTATTGCGTCTTATGTTTCATGTTCTTACAAGCAGGGTAAGTTTTTAAATAGGGGAAGAGGTGAAAATCCCTTCCTTAAAATATCTCTTCCATGTCTCCCTTCCGAGACATTTATTGCAAGATAACGACATACCTGAGCCCATAAACAACTGAACAGGCACAACCCTACCTTGTTCTCTGCACCAATATACCTGTCAACGAAGGCTACTGTTAAGCAGCAGCCGAATGAGCAAGACGAGACAGTTTTACTGGTGCCGACTCAGCCCACTAATAGACGCCGGCTCTGCCACAAGCCCCTTCTCGAAACTTACGATTCGCCCGACTTAAAGATTTTTTGTGTATTTTGGACTTTTTCCTCTCTTTTCTGTGAGTCGTACTTTGTTTGGGTGACAAGGTCATTATTTCTTTTTCAAATTAAAAAATAAACCAACAATGAAACGAAACGGAAGCTGTTTATATATCTATTTATGTGGAAGGTGAGTTTCTCGTATGCCTTCTCTCCTCTTCCTTCCCTTCATTTACTTTGAAAGGCTTAATTATTTCTTCAAAATGATATGTGGAGTTCTGCTACATTTCTCACTCTTAACAGAGATTTATAATTTGGCTTGTTTGTGTGGATGCTTTTTAAAATATTTGATTTCATATAGGAAGCGAAGAAGTGGTGTTATTTAGGGTTCCCGGATATTTTGGAGGATTTGAAATGAAAACATCATTATTTCCAAGGAAAGAAGGATATATATTCTCACAGTAAAAAACCTTGACTAAATTGTGGGAGCAATGCTTTAAAGCTACTTGAGAAGTAGGGAATAAATCACGTTAAGAAATATCAAAGCAACTGGTGAAGTAAGATTGAGAATCTAATTAAATTTATTGCCAGTTTGTCACTCTTTAAGAATTAAAAAAATAACATGCTGCAATAAAAGAAAAATATTTTTCAAATCATAAGAAAGAATAATGCATCTAAAATATTCGATATTTTATTCTTTTAACTTCAAATTTTGTTTTTGGAATTTTCATCAATACAATTATATATATATATATATATATTCCGGATTAATCAGACAATATTTAATTATTTTTCTCATTTTAAGAGCTTATTCATTTATATAATCATTAATATAAAGTTTACTTACTGTTTAGAAGTGATAACAAAAGAATATAACACATGCAACACGTTTTCTTACACTCATTTTATTATTTAAAAAATATATCTATATATATTTTAATTTCTAGTTATAATGCAGTCACATCCAATATTTCGGATACATAGTCTTATGAATTTAAATGTAATTTTCACTTTGAGGTATGTTGATTTATTTAATAGGAAAGATGTTGACAGAAAAAAATGGACAATATCCGGAATATATATTCTGTTAATAAAATGAAAATTAATGTTTCCAAAAACTAAGACAAAATATAATTTGTATGCTTCAGCTGTGGGTTAAAATTTTCCATATAAATTTAATAATAAACATTTTTAATTTTTTCTCTGTAGTTGCAGTAAATATTTAGACAAGGTCTTATGAATATAATTTTAGAGACATACCAGTACTTATTACAATTGGACTTTATCAAAATTTCCGGAAATTATATGCCTGACTTTGAAAAGAAGCTTTTATTTGATTAAATTAATACAATAACTATTTGCCGTTATTTGTACCTTAAAAGGAATATGAACAAATATAATTTGACTTTTAGTATGTCTATCGTATAATTAATTTAGTGTACATTCTAAATTTCAAACTTCTTTATGAAATAATATAAAAAGTATATAATTTCAGTTGCATACTAAAAAATTCTAGTGTTGTGCATATTTTTAAAAATCATATGAAATTAATTACATGCATTTTTGTTTAGTTTTTTTCACTTAATTAAATGGAAGTCTAAATTTTTATATTAAAAAATATTTATTTTCTAAAAGTCTATCATATTATAAGTCTATCTAAATAAAGAATAAAATTGCTATAAATATTTACAACTAACTTTTTTTAGAGAAGCATTTTTTATAAGGACTTATCTTTTTATAGAACGCATTAAGAATGAAGAATGTTTTCTATTTTTACATGTATTCCAAGAATGTTATGTGAGTCGCTGTTATAGATTTTAGCATTATTCCTAGTTAAATTTATACTTTAATTTATAATCATTTTAAGAAATGGTGATGTCTATGTTTTTACACATAAAGTTTACTTTTTACATTAACAGAATAATAATTTAACAACTACTTAACTTTACAGAATCTTTAATTTTTTAGAATCTAAAAATATCATTTTATTATATTTTATCCTTTTTATTTTTCTATTTGAAACGGCTCTGTAAAAAATTTAAGACAATGTGTGTTTGGTATAAAAAAAATAAACTTAATAACTATAAAAAAAAGTGTTGAAAGAAAATCCTTTATATTAGTTTCATATCAATATGATAAAAAATACCTTAGTTTTTTTTAAGCTTACAAATCCAAAACGTTTGCTTAAAATGTTAATTATTTCATATTTAAAATACTTTTATTTCACTTCTCTATCATTTACTTCGCGTTTTTAATCTGAAAATCCAGATCAAAATTTCTTTAAATTATTCCTACTAAGGATATGTTTTATCTTAATAGAAATTTATAAGTGACAAATTAAGAGAAGTTTTAAATTTTCTATATAAAAAACGTTATAAAAAAACCTAATATATTCCTAATAAATAAAAATATCCTTCTACGAAGCAAAATTGAAGGGCCACAAAAAATTTTAAATTTTTAAATTGAAAAATAAATGGAAAAATTCCCATTTTCAATCTCTCGTCAATAATTTATCCATAATTCGATATAGATTCTGAATATCAAAGCTTGAAAATGTCATACTTCATAATGGCGAATTCCTATGTCCCAAATTTCATAACATAACGAATACTATTTGCGAATGTTTAGTATTATATTTAATAAGTTTAAATGACTATTCTTTTTGCTAGTAGATTACTATTATTTAAAGTTATGTTTCTTAAGGGAAAAATATTTAGATTACTTATTTTCATCTAGATAAAGTACTTAGATTACGGGCACAAGTTTTATTAAAATTTAAGCAACATCAATAAATGAATAATTAAAAATATGAGTATGAAATTAATTAAATGTAATAATCTTATTATTTAATATTACTTACATGACTTTATTGTAGTTAAAAAGTTGTTCAAACGTGTATTTAGTGTTCCTTGATTGTTTAAAAAAACTTAGGTAATTTTTGATCGAGTTACAATTAATTTTTGACACTTTT
>JAPDSC010110892.1:144092-157656 GCA_026290005.1 Latrodectus geometricus | reverse complement strand
GAATATAACATTTGATAATGCTTAGAGACAATATATTAACTTTAATATTTGATCGAAAGTACTGTAAATATCTAAGATTTATATATTATCCTTAAAATATGTTTCTGTTATATTTTTTAAAATGTGTGTACATGAGATGTCCTCTAAGTATATACATTTATTTATATTGCAATTGAGGTGATACTTCAAAATTCTCTGAAGAGCATAAAATAATTTTCAATAGAAATATTTCAATTGAATGGGGTTAAATATCCAGATTACTGTTTTCAAACTTTTCAAAAATATTTAATTTTGAAAAAAGGTTTTTTCTTCAATGTAGGATTTTCATATTTGAAATGCATGTTAGAAAATTTGAAAACATTATTTTTGGTGAAAAAAATTAAGAAGTTTCAAATATCTTTTAATTCACACTAAATGGAAACTGGATTAGGACAGAATACCAATGTATAGTAATCCGACTCAGTATAACTCATAAAAAAAGACTCTTCAATTGATTTTAAATACCATTTTAAGTCCTTAGGCTAGTTACTCTAAAAGAGTAAAAATACTCTAAACACCTATAAATAAAGTGATTTTTATCGTTGCCCGGTTTTTGAATTCCTATTTCTTAAATTTTCCACCAATAATTTATTTCCTTTTTTCGATGTCTGCTAATTTTGAACATGAAAACTAAGTTTGAAAAATTTGTTCACTTACAAAATAAAAATTCTCACAATGTGATAAAACTATTTTTGATTTTTGCTAAATAAAAACAAATTTTTATAGTATCAGTTTATTCCCTTTTTCGTTGAACTGATGTTAAAAAGTAAACTACAAGGATAAGCACAATATTTGTTGTTCAAGAAAGTTAGTTTCTTGTTCTAGTATTTTTTTTTTTTTTTTTTGCAATTTTATCTCTTGAATTTGGCATTATTTATGACGTAAGGTTTTTTTAAATAAATATATTTTAAAATGTATAATTTTAATAAATTATTATGCTCTTAACATTGATAACAGTGACTTTTGTAGTTAAGTTTACAGCTCTTTCAGCAATAATTTCTTTAACTGCTCTCTAGAAAATATATTTTCATTTTTCTAGAAAGTAGCCGAAAAAGCTCACAATGTTTTTGTTGAAGTAAATGGTGAATTTATTTTGCCAAATTTTTAAAAATTAAATAGCATTAATACTGTTACTAATATCAATCATTCTAAAAGTGCATAATAACAAAATCTTATTATAATATTAATTACGTAAAAAAAAGCAATAAACATTCATGTACCAATTCAAGAAAAAATAAATTATATTGTACCCCAGTATAATAAAAATTTAGGAAGTGATAAGGATGCTATAAGAATTCACACGGTTCTTCAAAAAATATTGCATTATATATATAAAAAAATACATATTATCTTTGGTAATATTAAACATAAGAACATTTATTGAAATGAATACAATTTGAAAAACTAAAGTGATTTGGGCATATAATCAAACGAATATGTGTTAGAAATTGAAAAATTAAAAGTCACAAAAGATATACAGAATACCTATAAAATAGGAGACAAATATTTTATGATCAATAATTCATAAAATAATGTACATGATATTTTTCATGCTTTGAACAGCGTGCATGTGGGAATGCAATGACAATGGTCGTAAAACTTTTAGATTCAGTTTAACCATTATTTTTATTAATTTAAATTTATTTTCTTTTTATGAATTATTCAACATAAAAATCAACCAAACATTTTACTGGTATGAGTATAGACAAACATAGATTATATTTTTAAATTTTTGCTAGACATACGAAAAATCTAGAGTATGAAAAATTTCTTTTTGTCTTCAAATGTCATTAGCAAATTAAAAGTTTACTTGCCGATGCATTATGAAAATACAAGAACATTCTCCAACGCTTAATTTTGAGATGGTGTATCTTTTATAAGTCCATTACATTCTAATTTATTGAAGACAGTTTGCATAAGAAGTCACAAAATCTCTTTTTTCGTGTTTGAAATTCGACTTTCATGTAGTTAATAATATTCTCCATTAATATTTTTTGATATTTTTAATAAAAGGAATTTAACATAGAATTAAGTTTGTCATCATTTTAATCATTAAAAGTTTCCCTCATTATAATTAGTTTTTTATGTTTAAATGTTGATATTTTATATCTAATCTGATTGTCTAATCTCATTTAAATGAATATAATGCTATATGTACTATTAATGAGGTTAAATTAATAATTAATTGAATCAAAGTATAATGATGATAAAATTAATTATGCAATTATGATAAATTGCAAACAAAACCTATATATTATATAAATACAAGAAACATTAAAACAATAGTATGTCAAATAGATATAAATTAATTCATAATTCAAGGAAAGAAATCAAAAGAGAAAAAAAAATAATTAAAAGAGCTAGTTTGAAAATTTTTTTTAGCTGTATGCATAGTGCAATAAACTAATTTTTTTTTCTTGATTTAATTAAATTCTCTCAAATTCTATACTATTTTAGAACCTATAATTTTTTCTTGATAAATAAAATACGCATTAAAATGTAATTCTTAAGTTATATTTCATCAAAAGAAATTTCACGTCAAGTATCAAAACACAGTTATAATCAATTATTTGAAATATATTTAATATTTGTATAATTAATTTTTAAATTTTCAAAAGTAATATTCTAATTAGTTAAACCAAATTAAAATTAATAATTTTGCAAATGCTTACACTATTTTGTACAATAAATTTTGTATACTGCTCAAGAAATATTTCCATATTATTTTATTTTATTTTTATTTTATTTTATTATTATTTTATTTTATTATTATTTAATTTCATTAAAAAATGTAAGCATTTTAATTTTATTCAGCTAGAATTCAAAAAAATTTCCAAGGAATAATTCCAATAATCAGACATATGCGCAGTAAAAAAATTTAAATGTAAACAAAAATACAAAATTTAAAAATATTTTTACGTTTAAAAACTAATTTAAGTGACTCGCTTCATTTCATGAAACCCACTTGTACAAAAACATCTCAGAAATGGAGTTGTTGACAAGACTAAGTAAAGTAGTTTGATTAATGGTTTAAGTGACAATATCACAATTGTTTACTATAAGTGGAAATGATTATTTTTAGATTTCATTTTGGATCATAGAACTGAGCATACATAGTAAATATATAGGTACCTTTTAAAATTTAAGAAAACTTTCAAAATAAATGCTAGTAGAGTATATTGTACTTTATATTCAATGCAAAGTCTAGAAATGATGAAAAGTTAAAAGTGAGATATCTCCAAAAAATTACTTTTTTAAATTTTATTTTATTCATTTCACAGTATTAGTTACAGTATTTTATCAACTACTCATATTACTTTAATTACCATTTTTTTAGTTTCCTAATTCCTGATAAGATTTTTCAGATCAAATAAAGAAAATCAATAAACAATTATTTTTTGAATATTTCAAACGATGTGGTACTAAGCATATTCTTCCCTTTGTTATTATTTTCTTAGGTAAGAAATATATTATGCTGAAAGGTTTGTTTTTGTACTTAATAATCGTATCCAACTTAATATAAAGGAAATTTGATGGGATTAATAAATTGGAAGATTTCATTAATTTTTATTTTGTTTTTGATTTTAGGATATAAAAGTAAGTTGCTCATGGCGTTAATTTATCTACGCTAATTATTTATATATAATTTGAAAATAATATATTAAATAAAAAAAATATTGTTAGAATCTATATTTATAAATGAATTTGAAATGAAGTTTCAACAGTAGAAAAGACTTTGCATAATCCAAGTCTTTACTCCATCATCAAGTTATTGCTAAAATTTCTATAAATTAGGGTTTTTTTTTTATAATTTTCATAAACTTATTTCCATAGAATAGATACGCAATGAAAAACTAATTTTTAAAACTCAATTTATATTACTGAAGCTACATTTGATGGAGATTGAAATTAATGTTTGCATACGTCATAAAACTACGAGTTGTAACAAAAAATTATGGTTTCATATTGAGAAAATTTCTGAAAAAAAGGCAATCACATGGAACATAACATTGTACAGGATTACAGAACTGTAAGCGCTGATGAAGTTTGAAACTTTTGGTACGATTTGTTTGGTTTGGAGACCAGCTCGAATGAGCCCCAGAAAACGAATGCAAGATCTCAACGTCAGTATGCTGTTGGATACGTAAGTCAGATACTTGATTACAAATATTTCTTGATTCCTGATAACAAAATATTGAAATAATGCCAAGCCCCTAAAAAGTAGGTTTGAAAACCTGTATCTTCTCTCAACTGATTTAATGGGAATGATTAAAGATATGTTTGTAACATGCTATTAGAGCGAAATTGCTTCAACATGAGTCGAGATTTCTATTGAAATCTAATCATAAATATGTAAGAATGTGAATAATTTAATGCACAAGCAGTCGATCATCCTTAGTGCAAGCATCATAGTGTAAAATGAATTTTTTAAGATATCACAGAAACTGCAGTTCTACTGATAAAGTTCTGTGATGATGGATGAAATCTTAGAAATCTTTGTAACATTGTACAATGCAGTGGTTGATCTTGCTTTCATTTTTATGGACCAAAATGTGAGTCTTTATAACGCTGTAATCATCAACTAACTGGAGATGAGATTGTACGTATAGAGTCATCGCTATGCTCATGAAACTTAATACTTTTTTAAAATGTTTGAAATGAACTCAACCTTGTTGCTAAACATTTCAACTAAGCAAATCTAATCTTACAAGAGAAGAAAGAAAAAAAAGGTGATTGCTAAGCAGTTTGAAAAATCTGAAAATTTTGTATAAAGATGAGGCGTCACAGTATTATTAATATCATTTTTTTCCTGTATAGATTTCAAGCTTATTTTTAATGACTTCCCCAAGTTCTTAGTTTATAAAATTAGAACTTGCTTTAACTTTGTCTGCAATTCTTTGTTTTGTTTCATAAATAAGCATATTTAGGTTTTTTTCCCCCAACATTTCATGCCATTAAAGCATAACAAGTTGAGTTTTTTTGCATTTTTTCAGCTCCATGCATAATTTTGAGTACGTATATATCAAACAAATGAAAAATATTACATAACATTCGAAATTATCTTATCATTTAAAAAATCTAGTTTAATAATTTTTTTCATAATATAGTTTGTGATAGCTCCACTATTTATTATAATAACTCTATAAACTCAGATTTTCCTTCAATTGCTACATAAATAAAATTAAGTTGAGGTTTTTATACAAAAATAAATAAGGAAAAAAATTACGTATACATGCATTATCTTTCAAGCTCTACTGTGATTTAATGATTTTTTTATCTCTATTAATGCGAAAAATTCTTTGGAAATTCTATCTCTACCAAATCCTTAAAATAATAATCCTTTAAAACAAGAAATTAAAAATTTAATCTTTCTACTTTTTAAGGGTTTGTAAAAAAGGAATAATTTCAAACAACCTGATACATTTTAGTTAAAGCATGTGTTACTTTTATAACTTTAAATATTTGGAGTTTATTTATCACAAGATTTAAAAAATTTAAAAAAAAAAGTATAATAATTTTGATGTATCAAGTAATCCTTTTTTTGTGAAATTTATGTATCAAAAATGTCAAAACAGTGAACATGAACACGGATCAATGTCAACATAACTTCCTTGAATATAATGTTCAAGGATGTTGTGATTAGTAATGTCTTGTGATGTTCTCTGAGAGGATATGCAATGTGGATTTTCTATATTTATTGAGAATTATTATATATTAAAAAAAAGAAAATAGAAAATAAAATTAGAATCCATCGTCAAACATTAATAAATCATAGAAGCTTCATATATTCTCTGTATATACTAATTCTTACTTTTATGATTTATTTTACTATTGTTACTCTTAGATAAAAAGACATTGTTATGAATAAAATGAATTTCAATATTTGCAAAAATCAGACGCATTCAATATCTATGTATTTCAATTTTTACTAAATTCATATTTTCTAAAGTAATATAAAAATCAAAAATATAAATTTTTTAGCATAATTTTTTGTAAACTGCTATGAAGAATGAAAAGTTTGATGCAACCTTTAATAAGTTCATTGTTATCATGACAAAACATTGCTATACAATAAAAAAATATCCTAAAATCTAAAGAAATAGCCTTTTTTATATTTTGGCTTTAAATTTTTTCATTGTGGTCGGATTGAAATAATGCTTTTATTATATTTTTTAGAGAACTACTTCTAAAAACACTACAAGTGGCATTACCTCTAAATTTTAACAGTACTAGAGCAATAAATTAAATTTTAGTTTATTAAAAGAGGTATACTAATTAGTCATGACTATAATAAATGTACATGTAATATGTAATATAGATGATTTTTCAATTCTTCAACAATCGGTATCCATCTCTACAGATTCCATTAGTTACATTAAAATTTTTCTAACAAAACTAGTGTGCCCCTAATCTATATTATAAAAATTACAACGAATGGAAATAAATAATATATTGTAATAATATATTCGAATAATGCTTAGAGGTTAATGCCTAGTTATAAATTCTTGAGGAATTGATTAGTTGCAAATTTTGATTGAACTTTGAAATAATTGTCGACATGGCATGCCTGCTCTCTTTTTCGCTATTTTTTATTAGACTTTTTAAAAAGATTTCATTGTTTTTTAAGCAATGTTTAAGCAACTCAATGAGTAGCCTTTAATTATTCAGTTATATATAAGGAGGATTATTTCTATATCAATATCAAAGTAAGTTGAAAGGCTACAAAATTGCAAATCGTTCCTTTCGTTTTTGATTTCTTTGCATACCAGGACTAATTTGATCTGGAACTACTGTTTTAAGTTGATTTCGAGCCACGAAAAACTAAAAGAGAGCTACTACAAGCATGCATGCCCAAGGTTACCGACAGATGAATTGTTCAATTGAAGGCAAGAATGGCAATCATTCATTAGCAACTAGACTAGAAATAAGCTAACAGTGTACAATGTATTGTTAACAATTACTTGATGGCACGTTAAAATATTTTTAATATCAATTTTGTAATATTATTAATAGGTATGATAATGAAAGTAAAATTATTTTAAATTTTAATTTTATATTGTAGTATCATTTTCCTCTAATTCCTTCAATGAGGAATCTGATTTTATTTTATGATGAGCATTTTATTACATCTTGCCCCAATCCATTATTGAAAATTTTGATTTTAATTTACCAATTAATAATAAAAAATTGGAAAAAATTTTAAAAAATTATTAAATTTAAGAAAAAAGTTTTTTGATATAGTGTTTTTAAAAAAGCAATGTATGTATTAAGTAATCTTAGTAAACATAATTCAAATTTTTTATATTTTTTTCATGAGAAAGAATTTGGAACTTTATTTTTTAGATATTATTTCAGTCTAAAAAACGCTATGGTTTTCTGTAACTAATATTATTATTATCTGAGTGAGTCTAAAATAAAAAAATATATGCTGAGATGCTGAGTTTTTAATAAACACTCCTCACAGAAGGAAAGAAAGATAATTCTTATCTATTGATAACATCGTTTTAATGTTTAATTTTAAGATATGAAAATATCATTATTTTGTTTAATATATATTTGTAAGCATTTTTTCAGATTTTTCTAAGTTTCTTTATTTGTTTCCATTACATTTCATTGATCAATCAAAAAAGAAACAACATTCATTCAAAACAAATTCAAGAATCTTCAACGTTTTAACAACATTTTTTTTTACATAAAATAGTTTACTTTTTAATGTTATGGAAGTAATAAATATACGCTTTTATATATATTTTGTTTTCTCATTCACGCTTTTCGCAAAGAAATGCAACTCTCTTCATGAATTTTGCATTGGTTGTTTATTTAAAAATTAATTGGTATTTGTTAAGCATTATAATCTGATAACAAACTTCTGAAAAAAATAATACTTATGAAAAGGAACTTACTTTATAAACATTTCTCTATAAATTTAAAATGAATGTTGAATGAGCGCAACCCTCTCCATATTTAATAAATATCAATTCAAATTTTAGAAAATGAGCAAAAGACTTCTATTTTTTTATAAAATAAAAAGTATTTTGTGTAATTTATATATTTTTTTGTTATTTTCATTTGTTACATTTTTATTATAATATATAATCTCAATTTTTATTTCTGTTTGAATTTTTAAAGGCTGAGATAAGTTAAACTATCTGTTGAGATAAACTCTTGTCTTTATTTATATTTACATCAAAATATCTAAATAAAAGTATAAAAAGTCTATGTCTTTAAAATTTGTTGTGTAAAACCATACATTAAAATAAAGTAATGGAAATGACTTTAAAACACCATACATTTTTCGTAAAAATATTTGTTTTTAAATTTTTGAATAAAATCAATGGAAATATTTTAAGATATAGATCAAGAAATAAACATTTGATATTAATATTTAAGGAATAAATCTTTACGTTGCACGATTCTTAGCGCTAAATTTAAAATTAATGCCATAATTTTATCTTTTGATAATAAAATATCTTTCTAAATATATTTTTACACTCTCAAAAATAAATCTTAATTATTCATTCCAGGATGACCTACTGTGTATTTATACGTAACTTAAAAACCAAAATTAAAAGTATCGAAGACAGAATATATATATATATATATGCATACACGAACTTCTAATTCAAATGAAATTTTTGCAGTATTATCAAATATATTTCTTAAGATTAATAGATTTTATTTTATGTGTTTAAATTCATTCATATTCAGTTTCAATAATTTAAAAAATATTTCAATTTTTTAATAGTTAAGAAAATTTAAAAACTTTGAATTTTTAAAGGAAAAATTTTAATGCATAATTGTTGATATTTGAAAACATTCATATTATGTACATATTTGTAGCAACAGAATGAATGTAATTTTAAACCCTTTTTCCGGTATGAATATCCTCTCAATCACTATTTTGCTGCTTTTCCCTCCAATTCATTTATTAAAAGAATCCAATTTGTTTTAATGAACTCTCCAGCAATCCGAGACATTTGGTGAGTGAGAAAATGGAGCTTATCATTGCTGTGATCCTTGTCCTGACATCTTATCAGAAATAAGAAGAAGAAATTCAACTGTGTTGGAGGGGAAAAAAGGAATTACTTTGTTTATGATTTACAGTGTGATTTCTGAAGAACACTATTTTCTCGGAAATAATGTTACAGTAATGGATAGTGTCGAAACGTTGTGACGAATGAAGCGCATCAAAGAAGCATTTTAAACTTTTGGTAGCTCTTTTTGTTTTTACTAAAATCTTGAAACACTGGCAGAGCTACGCTTGATTCGTAACGAAATAACAGATATTGAAGCATGTAGGAGGTCTTAAGAATAAATAATATGGTTCAATAAAGCAAATATCAAATGTTTCACCACGCGAGACACTGAAACCACAACAAATTTCCTAAGACAAAACATTATGCTATAAAGACGGGTGTGAAGTGTTATCAAACAATTTTCTAAGTATACAAAAGACCAAATTCTTAAAATAACTTTTTAAAAAAGTTTTCGTAAAAAAATAAAAATCATGATTTTTTATAAAACTAGTTTGTGGAATATGTTTTTAAGGTTTAAATTTCTATCGAGTTACATATAATACAATGCCTTTTAAAATGAAAATTTTTCACTCATTATTAAATGTATTGTTTACATTATCAATATATTTAGATTTTATTGGGATACTTCATTTAATAATATAGGATTTCACTTTGTTCTAAAGACATCCCAAACTTTCCTTTATTTTGTTTGGTGCACCCATTTATAATCAAACAGAAGCCGCCATTGTAACCTTTTGTAATTTCTTCTTAATTCAAATATTTCTTTTTCGGCATTAAAGTTATATAATATCCAAATTATATTCTTAATTCAACATATCATTAATTTTTTTTATTTTTGTATACCATCGAGTGTATAGTAAGCCCTATTCACTTGCTGCAAAAGAAGAGTGTCAGAAAATTCCCAAGTACGCACCCGTCAGAAGTACATAAGAAAACAAAACCACAATATTAATTTCCAGTTGTTGAACAACGACTAAAATCATACGTGGGATCTTCCACTCAACAAAACGTAGTTCTACTATTAGTCTACGATAAATTCTATAAATAATTTAGAAAATAAATATTTCATTAAAACAAAGTTTATTTAAAATAGTGAAACAAAATATCCCAAAACTAAAACAGACTTAAAACTGAATTATTATATTCAATCATCAGTTTACAATTATTTATGTGTTCAAAACAACTTTCAATATTTAAATTATTTTCTCTGTCCGACTGTGTTGATTTGATACCTACCAGTTACCAACCCTTGCTTTGAAAACTACTGTTCCAACACATTACGGTAACTATAAACATGTAAAATTAAATATGTTGGACAAAGACAAAAAATTAGCCCGATTTCCGATTTCACATGAAGTTTATTGAATTTAAGAATTTATTCTGCTTATATAATTATCCTAATTAAATTACCAAAATTATTTCAGTTTTCAGCCTTTAATTTTTGATTTTTAATGTAGATTATTGACTCAGTTAAGAAAAAAATACTTTGTAGATCAAATTTAAAAAAATAAATCAAATTACATAGTTTAAATACAAAAAATAACTTCCATTTCAATTATTAGTCCAAACAATTAGATAATAACAATAGGTGTATCCCGCTCTTAAACTGAAGAAAATAATTACTTATGATTTTATATTAAGTGGAAATACTATTAAGGGAAACTTTGACTTTAAATTAAATTAACTTTGAATTAACTTGTAAAGATGCATAAAATAAACACATATAATATACAATTAAAATACTATTAATACTCAGAAATTTAGATTAAAAAAACATTTTATTCTTTTGTAAATACTTTATTTTCTAAGACATCAAATTTTTATTCCCTGTTAATGGAATTTAATCATAATTGTCTATTAATGTTCTCTAAAAATAAGTACAGAAGAAAAAAATTTAGGAAAAAATGAATGTAATAACATAAAAACAGAAGCCAAAATGTATAAAAGAAATCCATACTGTAATAGTAATATATCACAAAACATGATTCAAAATTTATTAATTTGATGTGTGCTTTTTAAAAAAAAAATTCTAAATTTATTAAAGTGAGAAACATAACTCAGTTTAGAGACAAAAATATTCTCATATTTTTATCTTATTCCCAAATAAATTCTTTGTCAAAGGTGATTCATGGATTTTAAAAGATTAGAAGTAGATTCAATGTAAACAGGAAAACATTTTAAATTCACTAAAATAAATTTCTATGCTATTTTTCGTTTATGCTATTTAAGAAAAATCAACAAACATTCCCTAAATATAGCTGCTTTTTTCATCTTAGTATCAGCCTAACTTTCTGTTAGCCCATCTGTGGCAGCTATAGCAGATGACTTTGGGAACCATTCAATCAAATATTCCCATGTTGCCACTTGATCTATAATCCTGGCCAGACGTAGCGATTAGAATGGGATAGGCAATACTTCACTTAATCTTTTTTTTTTTTTTTTTCGACAGAGCAAACCATTTCCCTTCCTGCCACGTTTATGCTGTTGTATCTAATAATCCACCCTGTTTCCTTCTGGACAATCCCTGGTGGATTTTGGTTAGTAGAGGGGAGGATAGGGAATGTCAAGAGGTAAAATAAGGCACCCCCCATGTTTGCTTTTTTCATGGATAATCGTTCCTAAAATGCTTCTATTCATCTTCTCACAATAGAATGAAGTTCACAAATTCACTCATGGTAGTTTATAAAAGGAATTCTTGTTGGCACTGAATTGACAACAATTGATCCTTCATCGTTATAATTTTGGCAGCTTAATTCAAATGAACAAAAAATATAACACTGTCAATCCTTTAAATTTTCTAAATTCAATTTTATATGAAACATATAAATACCTATGAAAATTTTAAATCAGTATTTTTTAAAATTAAATACAAATGATTGATGCAAGTTTTTTAATGTCCCTCAATTAAAAAATCTTATTTATTTTAACTTCTGAAAAATGGTATAGTCAAAAAATAATTTCATAAAATGCAAAAGCATAAAATATCATCAAATATAAGTTTATTTAATTGAAAATACTTATTATAAAGCAATCGTTCAAATCATTCTTTAAAAATATGAATATCATAAAGTGGCATCAAGAGAGGGAGAAACTGGTATAGAATCTAATGTAACAAATTACAAAAATATTTTTAAAGGTTGTAAGGTCAAGTTAAAAGATAGGACAAAAAATAATAAATAAGATTTGTGTATATGATTAATATAATTACAGATTATAATGATAATCGAATGAGTTCAAATACTGTGTATACAATCGGTGTTTGCCATTGAGAAGGTCTGTGGTACTACTTTTGAGAAGATGTGTGGTTTATACAGGCATCTGATAAGCAAGAAATTTAGCGTGCCTCAAAAAAAAGTCCAAGGAATTGAAGCCTGGGAAAAGGTGTAAGCTAAAATATGATCCATCATATACCATGCATTTGCTTAGATATTTCTTATTCGAGTAACCATACATGCATAATAATAGTAAATATTTCTAAGCACAATAATAGTAAACATTTTAACTGTATATTATTTTGCTTTATAATACCTTTTCTGTAACAAAACCTCAAACATTCAGTGTAGTAAATATGATTATAACAAATAAAATTGAATTAAATTCTGTCTATAAATAATTAATTGGATTAGGAAGCTTACATTGATTTTATATTTAATTTTCTCACTTAAATAAATTCATACTAAAAAAAAGTAATTAACATGACTTAAGAATAAGAAATTTTTGTAATATTTTGTTAAATTCTTTTATTTGCAAATAATTATTTGCTGGTTGAATTTCAATCGTAATCATACGTTCCAAATATTTACATATTTATTATTTTTGAAAAAATAAATTCTAGTCTTAAAATAAATAAACCGTGTATTAGGTTGGGGAAAAAGAAATCCATTATTTTACTTTTTGTAACTTCTTTCAGATTCGCTTTGTAAAAAGATTTAAAACAGTTTTCATGTAGATTTTTAAGTCTTGTGCGAAGCTACGACTGTTGACATGCTGTCAAGTTTGATAATTTTTGATATTTTATAGACATTCTCGACGATGTTGTATCCATGCGAGGTGCATCTTTGGCATCCAAATACCCAAACGGAATCGATGAAACAAAAATTGTACGTAACTGGTTGTTACAGTCATATATAGGACGATAAACACCTTTCACACTTTTAGCCACCTGGTTAGCGTTTTCGCCATTATAAAAGAAAAACTAAAATGTATCGAATTTTCTGTTTGTTGTCTTCTATTTTTAAAACCTTGTACTCATAACTGAATTAATCAAACAAAAAACCGCAAGAGAATATTTTAGTGTCAAATGTCACCTTTCCAATGAACATAAATTTGAAATTGTTTAATAGATACCAAACAAGATAGCGATCACTACAGACGTCTACCGAAAAAATAATGGATAACTTTTTCCCCAAACTAATAAATATACACTAATATTTTATAAAGGAAATATTTTTGCTGCATATTTTTTAATTACTTTTAATATTTAATAT
>JAPDSC010110892.1:129784-144082 GCA_026290005.1 Latrodectus geometricus | reverse complement strand
ATATGGAGAATTAAATTAACTGAGAGCTAGAACATACAGAATTTTAATTGCGATATTTTTTATAAAGAAGTAAAAGAAATATGTGTAGAAAAATACAAAATACATCACATAAAAACCCTTCAAAAAGAATAACATTTCATTTTGCGTAAAATATTTTTAACAACCAAAATGCTAGTCAAGAGTATTAAAATATAATTCAATAATTTGAAATCGTCCTGTTGAAAAATTTTATCATTTTAAAAGACTTTCATTTTGGAATTAATATTGAGCAAGTTACTAGTTGTTTTAGCTTTATTAATCTCTAGTTGTTTGGCTTATAATTTTTTTCAGTTACCAAGCAGTCAACTGGATGTGTACAAAAATGTTTTGTGGAAAATTATCCTTAATGTTCTAGAATATTTTTTTCTTTCCTGGTTAGACTTAAAATATTTTAATGTTCTAGAATTCCAGCATCATTAGTCGAAGACTTGTGGTTTTCTCTTTAATTACTTATGTCAAATTCTTTGCTTACAACCCTGTAAATTATTATCTTCGGACACGCGTATTGCAATGCATAAAATATTAGTATTCTTATCTTAAAAGCGATTGATTTTTCATACAAAAGGAAAAAATTACGCAATACTTAATCATAAATATCATTTAGAATGAAAATTGTCCTGTCTAAATGACGTTTAAGAAAATAATTTTCCTAGTAATAAATAAATAAATAAATAAAAACATGAAAAATAGTTGATAAACAAATATATTATGAGTTCTTTAGATACTTCCCCAAATGCTTGTTCATCTATGAAGGCAAAGACCAAACTTTTTATTAATCAATTTTCAAACTAATTAGCCACAGTACATTTTCTACTACTTTTTTTGTCAAGACAGAACAATTACGATAAACCGATGTTTCTTATTTAGTAATAATCCAAAAACATTTTTTATATGAAAAATTAATTACTTTTCTCAATATACCTTTTATAATTCAATTCATGACTTTTATTTTTTTCATAACTATTTTCATGAAATTGTAAGCATTACTTTGTTTTCAAAATGTTTTAATCAGCCTCGAAAAATCATTGAAGTAATTAAGAGTATTAACAATCATTTCAATGAACTCAGAATTTTTATTGAAACAATGTGCATAAAGAAATTAGTTTACATTTTTCAAATAACTCTTTACAGTTGATATACATTCATTAGACACAGTTGCTATAAACTGACAAATAATAGTTTTATTTTATTATTAAATTATCGCAAAATTAAATCACAATGTTAAACTTATAACAATATTTCTAACTTTGCTTTATGTTTACAAAGTAAAGTTATAAATTTTGCATATAATGCAAGATTAATAAACACAAATTAGGTAGAAATTTGTATATCTTCTCAAGTAGCAAAAACAATATGTATTAGAACTTTTTACAGTTAAACTAAAAAAAACCAAAGGAAAGATAGAATAAAGTCCCAAAATAGGCAGGTTCATTAAAAGCTAAATTGATGAGCCTCTGATGACCTCCTGACTAAGCTGGTTATATTCAGTAATTAAGTTTCATAAACGCAACTAAAAAGTAAGACGCTTATTAAATTTTGGTCTCTTTAATAACATTTTATTAATGCCCACCAGTATGCAATTATATTTATTTTAAATATTTCTACTATTTATCTCATCTATTGAAATTTTATCTGACTTTTTTACAATCAAATTAAATATTGGGAATTATACTGTCAGGACAAAGTTGATTACCCCAGATGGTATATAGATAATAACGGTATTCCGTATACATTAAGGATAAATTAGGAGATGTACCTGAAATTTTAAAAATTAATCAAAATAAAAGATCATAAATGCTATAAAATAATTCTGATTAAAATATTTATCTATTAAAAGAATTAATGTCAGAAAACGAAATTTCTCTACAAAACTGAGGATCAAATAGGAAACAGTTTTCAATTTCATTGCTTCTTTCTTTTAAAATGTGATACCGGTTTCTAGGGAGGGAGAGGCTGATTTAATTTTTTTAAAAATAGCATCAGTCTAATTCAACCGTATTCTTCCTCATGGGAAAATAGATAAAATTAGTTAATAATAGAAACCATTCCTTTTGACTTTCTCATCAGCGGAGCAGGCACTTCACATTTCTATCCCATCAACTCATCTCATCTCATCTGCACCCCGGCCACACATCAGTGCCACTTGCACACTCGAGAATGCAACCCTACAGGCATATCTCGCCACAAAATTCATTTAAAACCACCACCACCTTCCCTTACGAAAATAAAAATGTCATAAGCCTCCGACTCATTCCACACCACCCCTTCCCAAGCAGCCATTACAATAAGCGAGAAAAATTAAGCCACTCAGCATGTCACACGTGCTCCCTGGTTGCTTCTCCCGAGGAAGGTAGAGTCGCACATAGGGCGTACGTACCAGCACGCCTGGGTCTACCCCTGAACCGAAACCGAACTTTTCTTGTTCATCTCTATCCCTACTCCAACTACCCCTCTTCTCCTCTCAATCTTTTATCTCCCTCCACCTCTAAACCCCTTATGGAGAACCTGCGAGAAAAGAGAACTCTCCGTATTTTGAGCAATGTTTTCTTTGCTGATCTGTAAAGATAACAAAACTGTAAAACAGCCTCAGTGGTTGGTTTGGTTGAGTTCCTCCAGGGTTTTCTGACTAAACCGGTGGTTTTTTTCTTTATATATTTTGTTCCATTTTTTACTTCATTCTTTTTCCCGCCCCCCTCTACTTCTCCTACTACCTCTTTATTATTATGATTTCGTTCTTTTATTCCGTGGCATTAAAACGTTCTTTACTATCGCAGTAATACAGACCCGATTTGAACGGATTCTTTGAGAATTTTTCTCTCTCTCTTCTCTGTCTCATTCTATTTTTTTATTCACCCCGGAGTATTATAGTGGAGTATTTTTCCGATTCTCCCTTTTTGTATTTTTTGTAGATCATTTTTTTCCCTTTTCCTCCATTGAGAGATTTCGTGAGCAGATGTGCGAATGGGTAATTGCTCGAAAAAATGTATATTTTGGTAAATATGTGTTTATCGTAAAAGCATTTTAAAGAGTTCAGCTTGAATGTGATTATGAATTTGTGTTTGTTGTTTTTATAAAAGCCAGGAAAATGTCGCTTGCCAAATTCAGGAGTCAGAACTAATATAGACGATCGCCAACAGATTTTGGATTACTGCGAAATAACAGATTAAAGTATTATTTGCTATGACAGATAAAGTAATACAACAAACAAAAGTAGAGAGAAATGAGCGGTGGATGATACTCTGCTTATAAGAAGAACAATTCTAAAAAAGGAATTTCTTTTAGTTTTTCTAAATGCATTAAGCAGAGAGAAAATAACTTTTAATATTGAACTATATAGAATTTGGATTGAATTTTTAGAAATGATTAAATTACTGGATATTAAGTTAAAAGAAACTAATTCTATAAGCCTTATCAACTTTATTCCGATAAGGTAAAAATTCCTTAAGAAGAGATTTTAAATTTATTTATTTAAATTTGTGGGGAAAAAGTAGCTTTGCATATATTAAACAAAATTTGAATAATTTACTAAATAACTTTACATTTAATTTACTAAATGATCCATTCCTTTAACTGTTTATTGTTCTTTTTTTTTTAGTTTTAATTTTTACTAAGCATTATCAAGTGGTAATGACTTTATTTTACAAGAAATGTTCTTTTAGTTTAAATATTTGATGAAAAATTTAAAATTGACAACGTGCTTGAGTTTTTTTAATAAAATGCTAAAAACGAAAAATATTTGTCAACAATATATTTAACAAAGGCATCATTATTTAAATTTATTTGCAATTTAATTAAACTTATTCAATTCATTTAATCGATTATTTAAATGATTTAAATGCCGAATTTGATTGAAGTTATTTATAAAATCCTTATTTTGTTAAAATCCTTATTGCGGAACTGTTCTCACATCAAAGAAGAAAGGCGCGTGGTTTTATCCCCATTTTAAAAAGCTAAGTAGTTAGTATATATTTTTATATTTAAAAATAATAACAGTTTTTTCTTGAAAGTTGGATACATATTTTTCACTGAAAACCGTGATCTCCCAGTAATCAACATAAATTTAAAAATTATAAAAAAAATTTCTTGATATTAAGCTTATTATTTTAACTTAAATGTATTTATAATTAACTTTGATTTTTCAATAGAAATAAAGATAACAATGATATATAAACATTAAGAATTTTCAGGCAAAACACTAATTTTCTAGGCTTTTACATTTTTTTAATAAAGAAAAGTTCCTTACGTAACAACATGACACTCCTCATTAGAGCACAACCACCTCAATTTATGATCTGCTCATCTTGCAGTGCATTCAATAATTACTCAAACACTGGCATCCACCATCAATTTTAAACCTGCATTCCTCATCAGACACAAAACTAAACACAGGGGCATCATTTTACATCTTCCGACAAGGAGGGGGTCTGTGAACAAGTATTACCGTCTCTTGCAGCAAGCTCGAGGCAAAGGAAAAATAAAAATAAATTCAAATCGTTTGTAAAGCTAAGGTGACAAATGCATCAGATGAGATGCCTGGTGGAACAGAGTGTCTTGAGAAGCGTTGCAGCGGCGAACATTCCAGGCTCCCGTGCCAGGATACCTCTGCGTTTGCCAGAACGCTACCAATTCGTTCAGCCATCGTCAGAGTCATTAATTCAAGATGTTTGGAAGCGGTCTCGTTAGAAGTGAACTTCAAACAGCGATCATCGCGATTCTGGAGAATTTTCACAAGTTATGAAGAACTAGTCGGAAGAGCATTGGTCTTTTCAAGGAGACAATAAATTACGAGGCATTTACTTCCAGCTGATTTCATCAATGAAAAAATGTTATACATTATTTACTGAAACCTGCATTTTGAATTCCATTTTCAAGCTAAACATTAAATAATCACATGGCTTTCAAAACTTAAATGAAGCAAAATTTTATAAAATCTGATAAAATATTATTTTATCTGATTTTATAAAATATATTTTATCAGATTTTATAAAATTTATTTTATCAGATTTTATATAATTAAGTACCGATACAATATTGGAAAAAATTTATTAACTAGTATTTTCAATATAATATGAGTAACAACATATCCAGCTGAGTTACAGATAATTCAGCTAACTCACAAATTAATTTTCTTATTTCATTTTTAAATTTTTTAATTCTTTTATATTTTACTTAATAATAAGTATATTTAAAATAATATATCCATTTAAAATCTGAATTCTATAATAATGAATAATAATATATTTTTATTGCAATTTCATAGCAAATTAAAAAATATAAAAACATCACAATTAAATTTATATTAAAGTTAATAATATGCACTTATGCAAATATGCATTTCTCAAGTTGAATATGGCAGTTTCTTTAATAGAAAATCATGACTAAAAATTTTTATTATGTATAATGAATTAATAAATTGTTTGAATTTTTTCTTGATAAATATCTATAAAATTTATTTACATCTTGATAAATATCTATAAAAAAATAATATCTCATCTAAAAGAAATATTTAGTTCTAAATTTGATTATATTTATTAGAAATCTTCTGCTATCCATAAAACGTTTAAATATTTAATTACGCTAAATTTTTCTCTCCATATGCTTATTTTTTATTAATTCGATGTTATTAAATGAATTACAATCCCATATAATTCTCAAATGCAGTTAAAAGATATTGTCAACAAATGGTGTAACTGTCTTTTCCCCAAATTATTTTATTCCATCTAATGAATTACGATATACATAATTTGACAATCATAGAGCCCTAACAACAAAATAATCTTTCCCTGAGATAAGATTGAATTTAAGATCTTCAGATCTTGAAATCTATGCAATGTCCTGAAAATGAAGGGAGTATTTAAATTTCTCTAGACCGAAAAAATAGGAGAACATACCACCGCTATTGGTATTTGCAGACTTTGATGATATTTTTGATAATAATCAACATCATATTTCTATTTCTCTTTGTTAACACCAAGGAAGTTGCATTGAATTTTATAAAATATTATTTTTATAAAATATTATTTTTTACTTTATTTAAATTCTGAGAAAAATTCTTTATTACTTTTTTAAATGAAAGATTGAGAAGTACTATTGTTTTAAAAATTCACACTTTTGTTGTATAAATTTATTTATGCTTTTCCCAATTATATATTTATTTTTTCAAAGAACCCATACGGGAATAAGTAGACCTGAATTGTTATTCTATGCTATTCTAAGACTCAATTCTCAAATAAAACTTCAAATTTAACAAAAATAATGCTGAAATTCAATCTAATTTCTCTGCTGCACTCAATAATGAGAGAAAAAAGCTCATCACAACACAGAATCATACAATATAAAATCTTTCTAATGGTCAAGAGTTATATGATTTAAAGTAAGATAGTGATTGATATAATTCAAAGTGGGTTGAATGCTTAAATTATTTCAAATATTTTGTGCCATGGAATATAAGGAACATTTAGTGCAATAAAAAGGCTTATATTTCAAACATTATGTGCATTTTTTTTCAAATACATACCTTTTTGACTTGCAGAAGTAAAAGATCTTGCATTTATCAACTCAATTAAAAAGTATTTACTACCTTCTGTGACAACAGTTGAACAGCTGTTCCTAAGCAACTTTTGTGAAAGTTGTTCAGATTTTCCAGCATGAGATGGTGAGATCATCCGTGATACCCAATGATACTTCAGATCATAATGTTTCTCCATCGTTCAGTACAAGGATGAAAGATGCATTTTTGAAGGTATTCACATTCCAAAACGCTTCTCCGGAACGCGTCTATTGTTATGATCCAGAATGAAGCAGAACTCTAATATCTAATCGACATGACATTAAATATGTTAATGAACTCATTATAGCAGGTAGTATAGAGTGATTTACCGTCAACGGAATCTTTAGCAGAGTAATGTTTATATGTAATCCTTAATACAAAGAACATTAGCAATGATTGGGGGGAAGAGAAAATCTTTTCTGAAATTTCCGGATGCATGCCCACAAAATTATTAAATTAATTAAAACATATGCTTACAGTAAAATAGTGTATGAAGATATTTTAAACCAAAAGTTCTGCAAGAAGAATTGCATGGATTAACACCAAATAAAAGTGTTCCTTTTATCGACATATCTAAAAAAATCTAAAAATCCAAAAAAAGAATTAAATAATGTCAAAAAAGGGTTAATCGGACTGTGAACGCAATGTCCTATTCGGAGATGCATTCAAGTAAGTGAGTAATATTTAAAAGTGAACTCCCAGCTATTCGCACGTGCTGAAACAAAAATAATAAATGACAAAAAAGCTAGCACATGTGTGGTCTGATATTTTAATTGTTTATCACATCTAGAAACACGCTTTTAAAATGTGATTTCTATCATAAATGTTTATTTTTGGTAAGAAACTCTAAACTACAATATGAAGCATTACACTAAAATACAATTGATATAGATTTCCTATTTTTGGCTGATAAGAACCATCCAAATCATTGAATATCATTGACGGGTGTAATAAATAAAGCTCATTTATATAAATTAAACTTATTTCTATATTTTAAGCTTTTTGAAAGGATTAAATGAAAGGATCTTATATGATAGACCTAATTCCTGTTGTTTTCCATAAATGTTTGAAATGCCTTTGAGTTTTAAATAGCTACAAATTATTTTAACCAAAAACCTCTAAAAATTACAAACAGATCCACAAAACAAATGACCTTTGTTTTTATTTACAATTATATTTTAGCTCAATGAAATTTTGTAAAATTTCATAATATTTTACAAATGTCAAGAGTAACAGTAAAGTTTAAGTAATTAAAATCTTATTTCAAATTTTCAAACTTCAAAAATTATTTCAATAAAGAGTATCATATTGCTTAAGATTTTTTTCATTTTGTACATTATTCTTAATTTCATGAATACATAAGAATATTATACAATAATAAAATACCTTCATACATAATATTATACTAGTCCAGATTCCTATTTTAATTTTTATTAATTTTTAGAACCAAATTAAATTTTAAAGTTAATTCATTAATGATATTATGATTTGCTTTTTACATTTATTTTGAAATAAAAGGTAATGAATGTGTAAGCACGTACATACCCATCGCTTTTTATTACAAATTGCTTTAAAATGTTATAAGACATTATCTTTGAATACAATTGAAAATAATGATCCCAGAAATACTTCGTTAAATAACTGTTCTTTATAATAAACTTTAAAAGCATTTATTAGGATAATATTAATATTACACTTAAATTTGCTTACAATATTTAACATTTTATCAATTTAAATTAACAAATTTGGGAAACTCAAAATTACACACAGCTTCTATAAACTGCTCAATACAGCTATACACAGTTTCAATGCCATCTGCTTAGATGTTAGTTCAGGTCTAACGTAAAGTGTAATAAAAAAGAAAAAGAATTTCTCTAAACTTGTAATACACATAACAAAATAAAAATATTATTTAAAATAGTGATAGCCTTCTTTATACTATTTTAGCAGTATGATAAAATTAATATAAATTTTGACAAAGTAAATTTCTGGTTACTAGGAACAAAGAAAACCTTGAATCATTGAAAGACAATCAGCTATATATTAATAAAATGGAAAAGTTCCGATTCATCATTAGCTAAGCTATGATTGCAAATTTAACTTTTACTTAATATTTAAAGATTAGTTAATACCCTACAGCACATTGTTTCTATCTCATATGCGAATAACAAAGAAATTTTAATGTTTCAAAATTTTATTAGCGTTACTTATTCCTTCATTAAATACATTTAGAATAATAATTTTTCATCGAAATTTTTCAGGAGTTCTACAGTTAAAAAGCCTCAAAATTTTGAGTACATACATCAATACAAGATTTGTAGGTGAACAAATCTTTAAATATATGAGAAATAAATTAACATATATATTGAGTAATTTAGGTAAATTTATTAACATAAAAATTTTTATGTTTTGATTGAAAGACTTCTGTTTTGAAGACATCTTTTTCTCAGTTTTTTTTATAATTGCAACAAAAAATTCAAATTATGTCTATAATAATATAATACTTTTTGCACTAATTTTCTTTACAAAAAAATAACTAAAATCATAATTAATATCTGAAATCTTAATTTATTTCCTAATGATTCTCAGCTTATGAAAATCGCTTACATGGTAGTTTTTATAGAAAAGTTTTAAGAAAATTAATGATGTCGCAATTTATTTTGTAATATCAGATAAAATAAGTCAAAAATACTATAAAATGCACTCAAGAAGAGCATGAGAAAATTTTTAATGCATTTTATTTTCTATGACTTAATAATTACAAAAATTTAAATTACTATAAAAATCCATTTTCCTTCTTTATACTGGATTTAAAAATTCTCGACATTGAATCTTATAAGTTGTAATTAAATTATTTTCCACTCTCATATTATGAATTTTAAATTGTTTTGTTAATTAATATTTTATTGTTTGGGTAAAGTTCAGAAGTTCAATGAAAAATTTGCAAAGTTTGCAGGGATTTATAATGTAATTCATTGTCTTAATTTTTCTAATTGGGTTAAATAACAAATTGCCTAAAAACTTTTAAGCTTTCGAAAAGGATTAATATTTTCAAATTTTCTGTTTAACAGTTGTACATATATTCAATTATTGCTATTTTTAATTGAATAATATTATATAAGAAAACTCATTAGAAAATAACACACCGTATATACATAGTACTTATTAACACTATTTTAATTTCCCTGGAAAAATAAAAATTTCTTTTTAAAAATTTTTCTGTAGTGTCATTAACTAATTGAAAAAAAATTATTTATACAGAATTAAAATAAGACAAATGTTTAATATTATGAGTTTATGTTTGAAAATAATAAATAAATTACTGTGTTATGTCAGTCAAATTATTTTAATCCATATGATTTCAACCAAAACTTCATAAATTATTCTTAAAAGTGTTTATTTGAAAAGAAATTTTTTACTCTGCTTTATAAAAAAAATTAAGTATAGCGAAGTCAATTCCCAAATGGGTTTTCCCTTTTTTTGGTTTTCTTTATTTAAAAAAAGGAAGAAATATTCGTGTAGACTTGTTTACCAGACAAGCGTGCTCACAGAATTTTCTGTCTCGCGGGACTTTCAATGCATGGATGGTAAAGATGGATAGCTCCTACTGAACCTAAGTTCCTCCTTAACAAGGTTCACTCATTAAAGAGAATTTGGCGAGAATGGAGCCAGGCTTTTGGGCCTGCTTCCTTCTAAATTAAGCAGCCCGTATGTCCCAATCTATTCTTATCTGGTATAACGTTGGGTTTCTTCCTTCACTCTTGTCTTTTGAAGAGGGAGATGAAAATAAAGTCACGCTTCCCGCTTCCATAAATATGATTACATATGTGTAAATTAGGTTAGAAATAGTGATAATGTACTTAAGATTGGCTTGTGTAACTCTCTTAAAGTTTAAGGAGTATTTTTTTTTAAGAAAAATCTTTTTTTTTTTTCCCCATGATATTAAGTCTTCTTTAAATCACTAATCATTTTAAGTCATTTTGATGGTTGTTGAACATCATTAATTCTTCATCTAAAAATGATAAAATATAATAAATATTTCATAAGTACGAATTTTTTTACACCTACATTATATTAGATTTAATACACGTATTCAAATTAATATAAAACACTAATTTTTTATTAACTATATTAATATATTATACTATAAATCAAACTTTACTAAATATAACTATTTTGAGTACAATAATTTAATTATAATTAAATTTCAAATACAGACATAGTGTTTGACTTATTTTAAATTAATAAGAAATTTAAAATAATTTGAATATATATAAAATTTTTAAATAATTAAAAATTTATACAAGTATCTTTGTGCATTTATATAATTTATGTATTAAGAACTTGCATACACATATTTCTTCCATCGTTTGAAAATAATGTTAAAGTTAAAGTTTTGTTGAACATCATTAATTCAACGTTGCTAAACATCATAAAATATATTCACATTGTTTTACATCCAATTATACAGAACAAATTTTTAATTTTTTTTCTTTACTTCGAAAACTTTAGGAATTTTTTATTAATAATTGCATTGTTGTAAAGATATTTGTCGTACAAAATTATTTGAAACTGAATGCATAATGAGATTCAATTTTCTCTAAAAACAATACATTGTCATTAAATTAATGGCAATGTATTGTTTTAATAATTTTGATTGGTTTTATAAGCAATTAATCAATGATAATACCACACTGACATACAACAATTCGAAAACCTAATATAATATAATAAGGCTCCAATTTGTGTACTTAAACAAAGAATTTTGTAATACGTAACCTATACAGTATAGAATATCATAAAAACAATCCAGAAGTACAAATTATTTATAGTCTAAAAACGAATGATAATTAATAAATTATTAATTTATTTCATTATACTATTATATTTGACAAATAAATTTAAATATGTATTTTCTTCTCAAAAAATATGAACTTATAATCACTCATAAAATGAAAAAGTTTACAGTTTATTCATTTCTGAGGCTATTTCATTTCACAGACATAAATTGAAATTTCACAAACTAATTCTTCACTAAAATTAATTTATTTTATGTTTCCTAAATTCCAATTTATTATAAATTTGAGTGTGACAAATGTAGAATAAAACAACACCTAAATTAAGAACAAAAGTAAAAGGAATAACTTATTTAACAGATCGAAGATATATTTAGAAAAATCAAGATAATAAGTAAACAAGATAATCAAATATATAAGCTTCCGGAAATTATACTAATTATAAATTACAAAAAACGCATTCATTCACTCCAAAATTTATAATTAGACTTAAAACTTGAAAATTTTAATTTATGAAATTCACACTAAAATATTAAAAGGAATTTATTCTTTTTATTTTAATATTTTTTTAAAATATTTTTCGATTTCAAAATTAATATTAGTTAACCAAATAGCAACTCTGATTAGGCAATATTATGTAGTTTATTTATCAGAAAGTGCTTAATTATTATCAAATAAATAACAATACTGATTCTCAGAATTTATAATGTTATTCCCACTGATTTTATGATCATTTGACTGACATTTTCCTGTCAATATTTATGAATATTTTTATTTTAAGAACTAAACTCAGAGGCATGACAGCTTATAAGAAGACTAAGGTTTACAATGCCAGTATGATCCGTTTCATGATACAGAGATCTGGGGTGCGAAACATATGTCCCAGTTAGGTGGTCAACCTAAAACAAAAACAATAGTGATTTAGTCCCCTGTATGCTTGGTTGTCAGTTTTTATCGACCCATTAAAGGGATGAAAGTCTGAGTCGACCTTGACCTGCTCGAGGATAATACCTCGGATCTGTGCATTAGAAGCGATTTATATTTAATAGGTGGTTTAAAATAGAAATTTTTATTTATTTTATATTAAAAAGTAAACATTTCATGCAATTATTGTCATAAATTGAAGCTAACCTAATAATGATACTTATATTTTTAAATTACGACACTATTCTAATACAAAACTATTGCATGTATGTATATGTGAGTATATGTATGGGTTATACTTTTTATACTTAAATTTTGTTTTCTTAATTTACAATGACCTACTAGGTATTTTAAATTAAAACTTGTGTATTAAAACTAAGTTCTCTAATATCCTTTAGATAGATTGCTTATAATAACTGTGAAATTTCATATCCAAGTTGTAGATGTCAGAGGTTTCGCGCAAAAAATTTTATAATATTTTATCTATATTTTATCTTTTAAAATCTATTTTCATATATGCAGCAACATATTTTATTGCTTAGAAATTTTTAATACATAAGATTGAAAAAACAACTATATGCAACATTTAAGATTTAATACAAATTTTCAAGTCAATATATACATTATAATTCAAACACTACATTAAAATAAATTGAATTCAATTTTATTGAATCATAATAATTATTGAATAAAAAATTAATAATAGGAAATCAATTTTAATATTTAAAAAAAATTTAATTAAAGTTAATTTTTTATCCAAGCAAAGTTTTCTTTATTAATATATTTTTAGCATAAAAAAATTAAGCTTTTTTTTCATTTTTCTATTTGTATATTTTCATTTTTAATGAGCAGTGCAAAGAAACATTTTGATTCATACTAGTTGATTCATAAAATTATTTTTATGCAAGTTTACTGAAAAGAAAATGGAAATATATACCCTTTTCGTTTTTTTAAACAAGAATTAGCAATAATGTTAATTACTTCTGAGAGTTAATGTAATTTTTTTGAGATAAAGAATAATTTTATTTACTAAGTAGCAAAAAATATTTTGTAATAATCTTATTCCATATTAAAAATGATTCAAAGTGCAAATTCATTATAAATTTTGAAAAATTATAATTTTGTTTATTTTAAAATTAAACATATTATTTAAGAAGAATTTTAGCTTATTAGTAATTCAAATGTAAATTGAGAGAAGAGTATATGAAAATTATATTTCACATACATTAGCAATCAATCAAGGGATATAGTGACTTTTTACTATAATTAGACGAGAAAATTAAAGAAAGATCACATTTTTGGTTGAATTATCAATCTACATTCATTTATACAAATGTTTATAAGAGATAAAGTTACACCACATTTCATCTCCAAATTACATTTCATTTTAGTTCAATTTATGTATATAAAAATTTTCCTTCAAAGACAATCTAATTTGACTCTATTTTAAAGCTTTAAATGCATATAAATTTTTTTCAAGTAAGTCAGTTTCTGACTGCGCGAATAATTTGGTTTCAATCTGAGATATCTGAGATTCTCGAAGATTTTGCTTCGGTCCGCATAATTTTCTTCCGATTGAGAATCATCTGCGAAAGCATCTTTGTAAGCAGTCCTCCTCTCTTACTTCACTATTTTCTCGGCTCAAATTGTCAGGAGATGATCCACCTACCATTTACCCATATCCATGTCCAGGACTAAAAACATGCCAAAAAATCGATGTTCAGCTTTTTTCAGTCATCACCACGAGTTAAAACAAAGAAAAGAGAAGACAACCATCAAAACCAGATGGTGCGCTCTGCCCGAGAAGCCATAACGCACAACAAAAACCCCGGTGCCCGCAAATTCGTAAGGTTTATTGAAAGCCCGATTTAGAAAATGCTTCCCATCCTCCCCGTTCCTCTAACTCTATCGTTTCCATCTCGTATATAGTCGTAGCCGCTTTATTACGCAAAACACTGTATATAGGAAATGGCACCTTTTCCCATCACT
>JAPDSC010110892.1:101474-129774 GCA_026290005.1 Latrodectus geometricus | reverse complement strand
TAAACATTTTCCGTGTTAATGACAGAAAATGTTTTGGTAATAAATTTGCTTTTTTTCTTTATTTTTTTATTCTTTTCGAAAGCAATAAATATGTTAAAATTATATATATATATATATAGACAGATAGATAGATTGATTGATTAATAGATGTTTGTATCAAGATTTCTATAACTATTTATTGAAAAAATGTTTCAAGATAGAAATTCTGAATTCTGTTTTAACATAGTAATCATTTGTTAAATCAATTTGATTCCTTATTAAATAATTAATATAGTCTATACAGTAATAATCAAGATACTATAATTTTGAATTTTTAAATGTAATTCAGCCTAACACAATTTAGAATGTTAAAAGGAAAAGCAATAAAAATAAAATGATTTTATATTATCATTTAATTAAGTATTATCTTCGACAAATGAAAACAAGCAATGTGACAATAAAATTTCATAGTTTAATATCTAATTCTCGTAACACCTCAATTTTAATTTATATCTTTAATTATTATAAGCCTAAGGTACTACATTTAACATTAATGACTTAAAGGTAACTATCTTTTATTCCCTAATTTGGCTTGATTCTGCTATGTCTATAGTTCCATTATATTTAAGTTTTTCTATAGTTTCATTACATTTTGAATTTTAAATATATAACTAAATAAATTTTCGGTAATAAATTATTTAATAGTTTGAAATATTTTATTATACAATTGATTTTAGAAGATTCACAGAATATACTAAATTTTAATTTTAAACAAAAAAATGTTAGTCTTCATTTATAACAGGAAATTTATTATATTTTTCAACATTTCATCACGCATTCAAATTGTTTAATCATGATCTGAATATTTAATTTTGACCTAGAAAAGATTAAATTATTGTATCATTTTTCTTACCTGAATCGTAATAACAGATTTGTATTAAATGAAAAATTAGAAGTCGTTTCAAATAATGTTGGTATTTGTAACAGTAAGAGCTCTTGAAATCTAAATAAATTGCAAGTTAAATAATAATTACTCGCCAGAGCCGTACTTAATTATAATAAACGAAGAATTTATAATTTATATATCAGAACTTGTTATCAAGCAGAGTGAATTATTTTACATTTTTTTAATATTTTAAATAAATAAATTGAAATTAAATTCAAGTTTTACCTAAACTTAAAACTGCCGTAATTTCTAATTGATGAAATATAAAAATTATTACACTCTTATTAAATTTAAGCAAAATATGTAATGTTTATTGAATCAAATAAGAAGTGAGGTACAAAATAATTACAATTTTTTTTTTATCAGCTAGAATCACTATACTTAATATTTCTTATATGAGACATATTACAGATAGAGTCAATGTTTTTGAAAACTTGATTCAACTATCAAATATGAATTGATGATTAAAAATCTTGATAAATAGTATCTTCAGGTGCTCTTATTAAAGGCTTTATAATAGAGCAGTTATTATCTAGGATTTAATATCTTGTCAAAAGATCTGCTCAGCCAGAAGAATCATTAATCATTACTTCGTATCAGAAAGCTTAATTTTTCACAAAATTGATATTACATTTACGGATTCAAGAGAACAGCAGTTTATGCATTTTATTATAGAGAGAATATTTTAAATTTTAATTTGTAAAAGGTATACTGTTAATTTTATCTCTGGAGTAGAATTTCTAACAGAGGAATTACTAGTAAATAAAAATTTTCCTTTTACTATTATATTTAGAAATAAGGATCTAGCTGATTATTATTATGTTTATGTAAATAAGATCATTCAATGACTAAAGCAATAACGTTGTAAAATAGTCTTTTTCAGGGAATAGTTGATTGAATTTCTTATATAACTATGATAAAAAATGTGTATAAATTATAAGATATATTTCAATTTTTTTAATAAATTTGAATTAACAATAAATCAAACATTTTCTTCATAAGAGGCAACAAAAATAGATTTACATTACTATTTATCTTACTTTTTCTCCTTCATTATACTTCTATTTATTTTTAAATATCAATGAGGAAAAATTATTTTTGAATTATATTAAAAAAATTAAATTAACAAACTTAATAAATTTAAAAGCATTTTAATATTTTGTAAATTTAAAATTTTATTTTTTTCACAAAAATTATTTAAAAAATACAGTTTTATCACTTTCAAATTCACCATATGTTACGAAGATGAAAACAGCATGGTTTCGTGCATATTTTTGAAATTATAAGTTTTATTAAATTTTAAGTCGCACACACAACTTAAACAGACACACAACTTAAAAGTGATTCAGAATTAGCATTATATTTTGTCACACTAGAGCTAGAGAGAATATTATACAAATTGTTATAAATAATTGCTGACAGTTAGTTTCTCCTCTTTTTCCTGTTAGTTGGGTTCAATAAACACAGTCATACTATAATAAAAATATAGGATACAATCTTTGTACTTAGTTATATAAGCCATAGTTACTAAAATGGTGGTTGATATTCTCATTCAAAAATAAGAGTTAAAAAAAAATAAGAATTTACAATTTTTAAATACGAGTTTACATTTGTTAAACACGAGTTTATATGAGTTTAATTTTTCTTGCTGTAAGTTACGAAAATTGGATACGAACTTTTTCTGTTCACATCATAATATAAGCAATGGTTTTAATATTATGAGAATATTTTAAAATCGATTCTACATTTAACTAATCATAGAAAGACTATCATATATTTGATTAGAATTTTGAACTTTAATAATGATCCAAAACTAAGAGAGAAAATAAATTATTCTAACACAGAATATTTAATAGTAAATTAGGATATTATCTGCATTCCCAAAACCAATTTTTAGTGGATTAATTCAAACATGTACTTTATTTGAGACCAGTTAATATTTCATTTAGTGACCAATTTAATGAGCTAAAGTAATGTGAAAGATTTTTAATATCTCTCTAGCACAATTTTATTTAATTAAAAAATATATTTTCTATTATAATATAAACGTAAAAAACATTGTGCTGTAAAAATTGTTTAAAAAGAAACCAACTGATTTATACTTTACATTATGTGGTCTATGCAAACTTTGCGACAGTAAATAGTAGCTTTCATTATCAAATAACTAAGACCAACTTTAAAATAGCCTTTATGTGTATATAGATATTATTTGATTACGCGTAATTATTATTATATACATATTAAATTAAAAATAACTTCAATACAATCAACATTCATTTTTATTTGGCTTTGAAAACTTTTATAATTAATTCTATATTGACTTCAAAACTTAAAAAAATCCTAACTGACAAAATATTATGTTAATTCTAATAGAAATAGTTTATTATTAATGTATAAGACAGAATATATAACAAAAAATATTTAACACTCTTTTATGATATAATTTTGTATATTTTAATTTTATATTACAAGACTTTGAAAGGTAATCAGTGCACTGTAACATAGTATTTTAAAGGAAATCAATAAGATTAAAATAAACTGAATTTAATATCCGATTATATCTTTTAGTATTTAATAATAAATTAATAATAATTTTTTAATTAATTCAGATACATTTCTTGATTAACAAATGATTAAACATTTTCCCATTCACAAGATAAAAAGTATGGAAAATTAATTTTATTAATTTCGTCACAATTACGTAAGAGATGCTAATGCGCAAAACAATTCATACTATGTGACATTTTCTACACATTTTTAGTTTGAAAAATAAAATTATGTATTTAGATCAGTAATGCAATCCTAATAATATAAGATTTTTTCTAAATTTTTATGTTATTCGTATGTTGTTAATCGTTACTTTTATTGAATATATATTCCTAAAAATTATTTAATAGTAAAAAATTGGAAAAAAAAACTTATTAACCCTTGAATTTGTTATTATAAAATTATTTAACGCAATAAAAATTTCAATGAAAATTGAATTTGTAACATTTTCAAAACTTTGTTTTAATAATTCGAGTGCAAAACTTTTCATGCTGATTAAAAGCATGAAATGCAAGATTGGCGTTTTGCAGGTAAACATATTTTACTAATATTACTATAGCTCTTGTTTTTTTCCTTCTCACATGAGTCAACAAGGATCTCCACCCATTTTGTCCCCGAAGACCCAAACCTCCCACGCTAGCTAGGGCTGGGTCCTTTTTAAACTCTAGCGACATTGGGGTGTTCTCGTATAGCCAATATAAGTGAAGAAAAAAATTGAGAAAAATCGTGAAAGAAGGGGAAAATGATAGAGACACGCTGCGTTTGAGGCGTGGGTGATTTTTTTTTCTTTTCTTATTCTGATCTTCTGCGAAAAATGAGATGTATGACTCATTTTCATCTTTACGATTGAATCAGATATAAAAAAATAGTCTTTGAAACAAAAAATGGAGACGTGTAACGTTCTATAAATTATCTAAAGAAAAAATAAGGAAATATGGAAAAATTACATTGAATCATTAGTATTAATAAACAACAATACTGCACATGGATTAATTTTAAACGTTGCATATTTCAGCTTTTGTTACCAAATGAAATCATTATTTATCTTTTAATTTTTTATTAAAAATTTTCTTTATTACTTTTACTAAAATTGAATTAAAGCATATTTAAATCATGAGATTATTAAACACTTCTTACTTCCAAAAATATCTTCAAATATATTTTAAAACTTATAGCATTAATAATTACGTTTTTTTATTTTATGCAACTTAAATTTTTGGAAACTGATGAATTAACAAATATATAAGAAAATTAAACATGATATCTAGACTTCACAATGGAAAGAGGTAATAAAAATAACAAGAAGTTTGAATAAATTAAATAGCTTAACTAACAAAACATTTAATTTTACCCACTATAAAATAATTTATGGAGCTTTCTGCGAATCATTGATTCTCTATGCCTCCAGAAAATTTATTTAATTAAGTTGCAATTTATTTAACTATGTTTTTAATTCATTTTAAAATTATATACGTTCAGAACTTAATTAATGGTTCTTTTTACAACTTGATGCTCATAAAACATTCAAAATTTTATATAAAGTACTTTACAATAAAAATAAAAAATTGTGTCATTATTCATTGTTGAAATTTAAAAGTACGTAAAAGAACATAAATGTTATGATTCAGAAGTTAAAATTATTAGTGAAAACATAGATTGTTTAATTTTTTTAAATAATATGTTCAACTGGTTTTTAAAACTCCAATTTAAAAAGTATTTCATGCAATTATATCATTACAAAAAGTTATTTTCAATACAAAAAGTCATTTAAGTAGATGAACTTAACTTCTACATTATATTCAATTTGCTTTTGATTATTATAAAATATTATTCGCAAATTTTTCATATTTATATAATCCAAAACGTCTATTAAGAATTAGATAAAAGCAGTACAAGGAATTTGGAAACTAATGCATTGAAAGAAGAATACTTAATATTTTAAGTCATTTCTTTTAAGAAATAATTAAAACAACTATAATGTATTATAAAACATTTCTAAACATCCTAATACTTTGGTAAGAAAGTTTTACGATATAATTTAATAACATTTAAAATAAATGCTTTCAACTTTCTAACGATAAACTCGTGTGGAAATAGCACTTAAATTTTCTTACAAGCAAATTCAAGAAATGATTACTATTTTTAA
This sequence comes from Latrodectus geometricus, assembly GCA_026290005.1. Lineage (NCBI taxonomy): Eukaryota > Metazoa > Arthropoda > Arachnida > Araneae > Theridiidae > Latrodectus > Latrodectus geometricus. Next base: position 124,156 of record JAPDSC010110892.1, on the reverse strand, counting down.
TGATTGTCAAAAATTTACGAATTTTTATTCGAAACTAAAATTTTTAACACTATTTAAGGTTTGTTTAGCTAAAACATCAATATCAAATTTTGCAATTACTTTGATGCAGTCAAGTTTATTTATATCCTAAAATACTTTTAAAAGCAACATTTTCTAATGAAGCATTTAAATGTTTTAAACTATTTTGAAAGCATAGGTAATATCGAAAATTATACAGATCTTTCAGTGGGATAATCTCTAACTCTAAAATCTATTAATTAACATTGCAATGGAAACAAGAGTATTTACTGTAATCTAGACGAAAAGAATCATTAGAATTCCTGTCATCAAGTTTAAGAATTTGAATTATAAATTGATCTGACATCTGGCCTCCTGTCTCACTAGAATTCAGAAATTCGATACAACCACCAATCAAGGGTTGAGAAAAAAAGAAACCCTCTTTAAGAATCAAGATCGAACCTTGTCAACAATGCCAGTTTTTCATAAAAAGAAAAGAAAAAAAACAAGACTAGATTCACGTGCAGCTTAAGAGAGCAGAAAAAAGAATTTCTGACAGAAATTTTCTTGCAAGTAGACAAGTTGAATCGGACAAAACGAACCGACAAATGAGGCAGCAACAAGACCGACAAGCATATCAAGTTACAGGGTTTTAGTTGATAAATATGTGCAGCACACGCGATCTACAGACATCGGTTTTACATCTTATAAGGAAAAAATTATAAATATGAAATAGAAGTCATTGAGTACAAGATTGCGTAAGTAAAACCTTGATGGAAAATTAAATTGATATAAAGAGTTTTCAAATGGTGCATAAAAGAAAAGGTCTTTTATTATAGCTCGACAGATTTTATTATTTTAATACCATCATTTAATTGCATTTCTTGAATTTGTCCTAATTTATAATCTTCAATTGAAACTTCAATTGTAGTTCTAAAAAAGAAGAAAAAGAATAAGCTTTAATTTTAATTGTATATTTTTAATTACGTAAAAGGAAAAAACTAATAAATAAAAAATAGTAAACAGAAATATTACATGCATATATATAACATGATATAATTTCCATATTTATATTGTTTAATATAAACCACTCTAAGATTTTGTAATTATTTTAAGAATTTTAAAATTATTAACAATTATCATTTTTATAGAAAATTTTAGGAAAAGGAAATTGGTTAAATTGTCGTTTGAAGTAAGTTATTAATGTGTTTAATTACAATCATTGTACGAAAAATACAAAAAATAAATAGCAAAATATTTTTTAAATAATTCAGTTATAATTTTTTAATCCATACTTCAACATACCCTATTATTCGTTCCATTTAAGTTGCTTCAAGTGCTTGATGAATAGGGCGCGGCCCTTTAGTGATCTGAATTTCGTAGACCCTTGACTGTCTGTCTCCATTTATTTTTTCTACAATGATTTTTCTTAAGATCTTACCGTTTCTATATTATTTCAAGAGTAGATCAAAATGTATTACAACCGTATAGTATTGGAAAATATTATGACTTGTAAGTTAGAATTTATTTAAGCAAAATTTGACATTTTACTTTTAAAATTTGCATAATGCTTACAATATAAGTTTGAAATTCAGAATTATTATATCAGTAAATAATGACTTTTTTCTTAATTCAAAGCTTTTTAACTGTAAGTAGTTAATATTGAAACAAAGATATAATTTCAAATGAAAAATATTTTTATTTAGTTTTATATCATCAATTTAAAACAAAGACATGCACACACACACACACATATACATACATACATACATACATACATACATACATATATATATATATATATATATATATATATATATATATATATATATATATATATATATCCATATGTGTGTTTTAGATAGATTGTATAAAAATATATAAGGAGGAATAATTATATCAGTAAAATAATGATTCTGTATTAATCTATAAGTAAAAAATATATAAAATAAAATTAATTAATAATTTAATTTTGACTTCTTAATTTACCTACGAACAGAATCTATTATCGTAATTTGTGGTATAAATTAGTAAAACGAAAATATGCCTCATCAAGAACACACTAATACTTCAATATATATAAACTTAAAAAGTGTTTATAATATTAATATAACTATATATGTATAGAATATTTTATGATTTATTTTCATGCAATTTTCTAAAAGCATGTGTTCAAAATTTTTCGTTTTGCAAATAAGATTTTAATTTAGTTCTAATTATTCTAAATTGTATTAAACTATTTTGCTTTTTAAACGTAAAAATATACTCATGCATTGATAACTCGTAGTTAAAGATTTCTTTAAGAAACATGGCTTTTAAAGTTTTATAAATTTAAAATTTACTGAAATTTTAATTACATTAATTTATTGAAAATAATAGTTTAAAATATTCAAGGTTTTTATTTGGGACCCTTTGGATCCAAATAAGGAGTTCATTCAGGAATTTTATTTGATAGAAACTCATAGGAAAAATGTGATTTAGCGCGGAAACTTATTAGTTGACCTTTAAAAATGTCAGTTATTTAAAAATATATTTTAATGTAAATCACAATACCTCTTACCAAGCAGTTTTAAATTTATCAATGACAAGAATTTTAAATTTTAAGATACAATATTATAAATGAAATTCCAAGCATCCAACAGAAAATAGCTTTTTATTTCTTATATGAAATAGTTTTTATTGATATGTTTGTTTGATTTTGCATTATTTTTTGATCATATAATACTGAAACACGATGTTCTAATTTAAAATTAAATCTTTTAAAATAAAATACATTTTTAAATAAATTATTTGGAATTTAAATTACTTATCTTTTGAGGTATAAGACATTCTTAATATTGTTTAAACATTCTGCTTAGGTCAGTTTTAACTTTATATTCAGCAACGTAAGAGAAAAGAATAAATAATGCACAAATGTTTAATTAAAAATCAAGAATGTTTAGTTTACAATTTAATGCATTCTTATAATTTAATTAGTTTTCTTATAAAAGATTTTAGAAACATTTACATTGAAACAATAACACAAAAAAACTTTGATTCATTGAGAAGTATAATTGTAAAGATATGCCAAAATTATTTTACTTTAAATTGTCAAAATAAAAAAAACTTTTAAAAAAGAAAAAAGCATTTATTGTTATGAAAGGGAAATTTAATCATGAACCAAAATACTAAAAATTTTATGCATGCGATATAAAACTATTTTTAAAGTTTAATCTTTTCTAGTTTCTGTTTAAATTTTGTCTAATTATTTACATTAAAAGTAAAAAATCACATTAATTTCTATTTCAAATAGTGAATCCTTTGTTTTATGTTTAAACCAAAATATAATTAAGATTGAAAGTAATAAACAAAAACGAAGCTAAGCAAATGAAAACAATTTAAAATTAATTCTATTGTTACTAATGCAAAATTCTTTATTAATTTCATTTTATTTTTCATAAATATTTTAATTTAGATGTAAAGAAAGTCATTTAGATTATTTATCATATAAACACAGATTAATAAATTTCTGACAAGAAAATTAATTGAAGCCGATATATAAATTTAACAGTTAAAAAATATTTTAATTAATTTATATTTATCGAATTTGTGAAAAAATGTTAAATAATTCATTGACAAAGCAGTTCATTAAGTAAAGGCAGATATTTAAAATTCTTCAATCATTGTATTTATTTTTAACATAAAAAGTTGTAAACAAAAGCATATAAAAATATTAGTTATGTAGTTTTGAAAGAATTAATACAAATTAATTACTAAGCATTTTAATTTTAAAAATAAATTTGCCTTTTTGTATTCAGCTAAATATTTAAGAATATGTACTGCTTTAATAAATATAGAACACTTGTTATTAAATTTAAATTCATTAATATCAATATAATATATTATTATATGTTTAACTTACAGTATGAATATTCTAAAAAAAAATTATAACACAAATATATGATATTATATAAATTTTAATAAATAATTTAAATAAATAAATAATTCAAATGAGAATAAGGATAAATTTTTGTGTGAAGTATTACTCCAGCAATGAAATTAATTTAAAAATTTCGTTTTTAAACTAAAAATATATCTTTATTTAAATAATTATCGTATTACATAATTTTTATGTTAGTATAGTGAAATATCAACATACGTACTGGAAAACGTTCTGGTCTGTTACATACGGAAATCTCTCCATATTAATACACCTATTGTAAAATGTTAATTTTATTATTAAATATTACATTTCTTCATATTAATTGACATTTGTTTATCTTTCGCTCTTTAAATTTTTCATTTTAATATCTTTCATCAGTAAAAAAACTTTCTCTAGTTTATTTTATAGTTATTAAGTTGCATCTTTTCCTACATTCGAAATTTCAGAACAAAAAGCTTACATTCTTGCGAAAAGTAAACAAAGTAAATTTAATCTTATTAACACCAATATTTTAAGTTATTTATTGTTTCTTTACAAGCTCGAAATTTCATTTTTCGTCACAGATACGAACAAAAATTACTTCGAAAGTTGTATAAGCTTATATTTTTCAATTTACAAATCACTTTATGGAATGTTAGTTACCATCCTAAATAAATAAAAAGAATTTTTTTCATCAAAAAAATATCTTAAATTATCTAAAAAAAAATATTTATATTTAGCTTTGCATATTAAAATATTAAAAAAACTGGAACGTTTCAGTTTAATAATTAAATAATAGCTTTAAAATGCACAAATATTTTAAAGCAGTATTTCATATAAGATTTAATATTTGTGATATTAAGACATTCAAAAATAAATGGGCAAACATATGTTTTCTGTCATACAAGGCGAAGTAAGTTAATAGATGATTTAAAAGTCTAAATTATATGTTCAATATTTCTATTGTTATTTATTAATTTATTGTCACAAAAAGTTTAGGTAAAACCTAATTAATTAAAATTAATCAATAAAATTTTTAGCATCAAAATATAATCAATTCATCAAATGTAAATATTGATTTGACATTAAGGGTTAAATTTGAATAAAAGTTTACCCAATGAAAAATAATATGAAAATATTAGGAGGTTACCATGATTTTCAGATTACTATTTTTTATTACTATTTTTTGGCACTCTATAATTATATTGATTTTTAATTAAAATACATATACTTATGTTCAGATTTGAAATTGCTGTGTACAACTTGATATAAGTATGTAATATTCATTTTTAATTTAATTTTAAATTCCTTTAAGAATATATACAATGAATATTTGAAACAGCAGCTTAAATACCTACATTAGTGAACAAGAAACTTAGCACGTCTTATAAAATTTTATAATTATTTATTAACCATTTTCTAACTAAAAAAATTGAAAAATATAATTAATAATTAATTGACTTCAATAAATCATTTGAATAAGAATCATTAGTTCAGTAAATATAGCCTAAATGAGAAGCATATTGCAATTAATGTTTCTTATATCAATTCTAAACTGCTCCTAAAAGGAAAATTTCAATTTCATCAATTTATGAAGCTATATTTTACGTCAATGAATCGACATTGACAATCAAAAACAATTTACATAAAATCAATTAACATCATTGAATTAAAATATATTAAGCAATGAACATGACGTAAGAAAAACTTTATTTTAATTATTTTGCTATTAGTTAATTTTCTATTTTGTTATTATGACAAAATTGAATATTTATATTCTTCTTCAAGTTATTTATATGCAAATATTTTAGTTTATAAATAATAAGAAAAATATCCAAATTTAGATTCTCATTCGAACATAATCATATTGCAAAATTAGATATTTATAAGAATTAAAAATAAAATATTTTTATGTGAGTTAGTATGATTGCTAGCTGATTTAACAATGTAAGATTTAAAATACCAATAAATTAAAGCTCAATAAAAAATGATAATTAAAAAGTCTTTATTATAAACAAGATTTTTTTAAATTATAAATTAATCATCAAATCCATATTTTGCAATTAATGAAGTATAGATAGCAATGATTTTAAATATTTTCCATATTCATTAGTTATAAAATTATGTCAAGCCTATATTTTAAAATACAAATACATATCAAAAACTTTTAAGCATATTGCGTATAACATTTTTATTTATTATAACATATAGCTAAATACATTTTAAAATCTGATGATTGTTAATATTATTTTCTCAAGTAAACATCAGAAAAAAAAAGAAAATTTTGATTTAAAATCTTAAAAAAATTGAAAAAATGCAGAATATTAATTAAATATATGAATATTTATCTTTTAATAATTTCTTAATTCACAATAATTAATGAGTATTAAATAATATTCAATATTTGATTCAAATATCTTATAAAAGGAATACTAATATTAAATTTTGTATGAAAAATAAATTTTTTTTTTAAATTATAAGTATATCTAATATTCCATGGGAATATAAATGAAAGTACTTTAATAAATACAAAAAATTATGCTTGTCTCAAAATAATGTATTTTACTATGCTTAATACAATACATCGTTTAAAATGTAATTATATTTTGATTTTCCCAGAAATATTAGTTTGCTTAAACAAACATGACTTGAAGTCAAGACAATTAAAATTAATAGGTTTAGACACAAAAATAATTTTATGACAACTTTTGTAAAGAGTTAAAGTACTGACAATATAAAAATTTAATACTCTAACTTGTTATAAGATTATTAAAAATGTCAGTAAGTACAATACTTTCTATTTTATAATCATGTATCACACATCTCAATTTTAAATTTATTTTATTAATATTGTATTTCTAAGAAATGAAAATAATATGCTTATATTATGTAATAAAGAAAAATAGTATTAAATGGAGTTTAATTGAGATATATATATATATATATATATATATATATATATATATATATATACTATGAAAGAGTGCTTAAAAATGAAGTAGACGTTTTTTTCTTAAATAAAAGTTTCTTAAAATATACTGGACTTTTCATTTAAAAATTTAGAATGAACCTTATTAATGTTTCATTCCACACATTAGTTTCATTTTCTCTATATACATGGTAATTTAATATACATAAAAAAGTAACATATCTATTTTTTTATACTCAGAAACAATTCTCTTTATTCAAAATATCATTTTTTTTCCAAATTTCGAATTACTGATACATAAAATTCATTCTGCCTTGAAAACAACTGAATTATACTTTCCAACATCTATAATTAATCTTCTGGCTTGAAACTTGTATTTATTAAAAAATTTAGTTTAATATATTAAGAATGCTTAATTTCAAAAGCAAAAATATTAGTGGTTTCATTATTAATAGTTAAATTAGTGATACCTGTTGTTTAAAGTTTGAATTAATTTTACGCAGCTAATGAACCGTATAATCATTCAAGATTACCACTCCTTATAAAGGTGACCATGAAGCAGAAAATGTATCGCTATAATTATTGGTTTGTATGTGTTTGTATTATAGGTTGGCCCACCCAAGTATTTTTCAAAAAAGTGATTCCTCAATTTGCCTTGAACGACTTAAAATTCACCGACCGAAACAAATATCAGTTCAAGAGAACTAGCGAAATGAGAAAAATAAAACAAAAAACGATTTCCTTTCGCTTTATACACCTCATGCCTGAAATTAGAAATTTTAACGGTAATTGACTTTAGAAAAATAAAATATACTAAAGAAAATTAAAAATGACTCAAGCATTAAAATAAATAGAAATAGTATCATTATTTGGAGGTTTCGTACCTCATTTTTTAAAAACGTATATAATGATTCTTAAACATTAAGAAAACAAAAATTAATTTAAACTAGTTAAATTTTAATGAAAGCTCAAATGAATAGTTTAGCATACAGTTAAAACTGATATGTTTCAGTGGTAAATATGAAAAAATGTATACCTTTGAGAACATTTTTTTTCATAAAAAAGTGATATTTGCAAGTTATGAAAATAAAATGATAAAACAAATAAGTTAACTCTATCTAATTAATCAATTGAAAAGAAACGTGATAAAAAATTTTTTATCTTTTCTCTAATAAACAGAATATAAAATATTTACAAAAATTTTATTTTTGGTATTATACATTTAAATACATATTTTATGCCTTTAATATATCACTTTATTTATCCTTCATAACATATGAAAACACAAAAATATAATCATTCAGATTCATAAGCATTTTCCATCTTTAATAGGATATTTGAAATTGATAATAAAATTTCTTCAGAATGCGATAAATCATTTGTAAATGGAATGTGTTTTGTATCAATTTCAACCTACATGGAAACTCAATTGATTAGATTTTTGATTAACTGAGATCAATAAATCTTTGGTTTCTTTGTGCATATACATGACATAAGGTAAAAACAATTCCAGGTAATTAATTGATTTATTATTAAAAATATTAAGAAATAAGATATTGTAATCACTTAAATTTTTTAAAGTTTAGTATGCTCTGATATTTGAGTTAATTGAAAGAGTATATTAAATTTTATGCAGTTTTTCCAGAGTTTATAATATTTGCAATTTTTTTTTACATATGCTCTAAATAATCATTACATTCACAAGAATAGAATTGCATACATAAATATAATATGAAAAATTAACTATACAAGCATATACCTTTTGTTTAACAAGCAAACGGATTATTAGAATAGTTTTTGTATTTCATTTGCACACAGACAAACTCTTTCGTACTTTCTACACTAAATTCGATGCTAAAATATATCAACTAATACATTAAAGTACTATTCTAATACATTATATGAATATATTGTTATTGAAATTTTTGAAATATTCCTAGGAAGTTTTAAAAACAAAAAAACACAGGGATTTCCAATTTTTTTCCTTCATCATTTTATTTTTACTTTTCTGACTTGTTCATAAAGCATATTTTTACATTAAAAATGTATTTTTTTTTACTAAAATTTAATTGAAATTTCATTTCTAAAAAGTTGTTAAATTTTAATCTCAAAAAAATAATATTTGAAAATTTTTTTATTTTTCTTTAAATTGAGTTCCAAAGATTTAGAAGGAGTTTTGCACTTTATAAATTGTGATAAAATGATAAATATTGGGGAAAAAACTATAGAAAAATAAATATTAATTTGCAACAGGATTCTAATTTAATTCTACAATCAAGTTTCTAATAAAAATACCGATTTAAACAAATAACAAATTTTTCTGCAAAATAAAAGCAATTTTATTCATTCCTTTTTTAAAAAATTACAGTCTGAGGCCCTTTGATTTAAGTTATAAAAATTTTATTTTTGATTAATAAAACAAAATAACAACACAAGTGATTAACTTATCATTTGTTACGACATAATGTTCAATAAAGGAATTGCTTAGCATTTAAATTTTCAATTTTATTACATGCTTAGATTTTATTACATTTTAGACTATTTCTCAAAAACAGTTCAAATAAAAATAAAAGATAATAAAAGTATGTGTTATTCTCATTACCTTATCTCATAACACTTATCTTTTCATTTGTTTTAAATCATTGTAATTTATTTAATATCTTTTTTGGTAATTTAAAGAAAAACGAACTTGTTTTTTATTATGGTTCAGTAATTCTTAATACTTTTACAATGAATATTATTTGATGCACATGGAAATAAACTATACACATTAAAATATGCAATATTTATATAAATGTGAGTTTGCATGACATCAATCTGTAAGATTTATTAAATAAATGTTTTAATCTATTAATAATTTAATTCAAATAAGTAAATGAAAAAGATAAAAAAACACATAAGATTTCAAAAAATAAAAATCAAAAATTAAATTTTTAACAAATGAAGAATGTTAGATTTATAAATTTAAAAGCATACCATTGAACTAATAATGGGACATTTATATAAATCATTTCTATATATTAATTCAAATGTAATTCCAATGTCAGAAAATAAAAATCTCTCAATTTTATAATTACAAATATTTCATCTGAATTCTTATCCAAAATCATTCACTCATATTTTTTCACAATACGGTGATGATAATTCTTGCTATAAATATATATACTGAAAAAATCAATAATGTTCATGACCAAAATAAGTAAGCTAAAATAGATTTTTTTCACAAAATCTAAAATCAACAATAGAAACAATAAAATAAATAAATAAAATATCAACAAAAGTAAAGCAAAAATATATTTAAAATATGAAAACTTTGCGTTTTAAAAATAATTTTTGCAAGTTATTGAAATTATATTATTTCATTAACTTTAAATATTAGTATTTTCAATTTTATTTATAATATTTTTAAAAAATATCAATATGTTCAACTATAATCAATTGCTCATTTCTGTTGGCTACTAAATATTACAATTATTTATTTACAGTGTGTAAAATTACTTTTTAAGCAATGATAAAATTATTTTCAACCATTCTCCTTTGTTTTCTTGAGTTTTTATTTGCATTACATTCATTCTAAAATTAAGAAATGGAAAACAATACTTGAAATTATTATTTTCTTATGTATGATAGTTTATCTTATACCTATTTGGCAAATACATTTTTAAAAAATTTACCACACGTAGAAGATACATAGTACTAAAATATAAAAAGAAGTTATTTCATGAAACTTTATAATATTTTATGAAATTGCCTTAATTTTTCACTGAAGAAAAACAGATTTCAACAATCAATATTCAAACTTTTAATATGTAATTCTATAATAAAATATGATGAAAAGTATAGATTGATATTTATGATTTTCTTTGATTTAAATTCATTGGAAAAGAATTGAAAATAACTTATTAAATTTTCATTTATGTAATTAATTGTTATTGTTATTTATTCAATAAAATGTTTACCATTTATGTAATAAAGCGTTCATCCATTTCAGTGAAAATTTAAGTTACCTTAAGAAAATTTACAAATAAAACCAATAATAATTTTATTGATTTATGACTTTAAGTAAAAAATCTTTCTTTTTTTAATTTTTATTAATAACATCATTTTCAATAATTAATCTATGAATTTAATGCAATTTTATAATAACTATTATTAATAAATGTTGACAATAAATATTTACAAATAATAGTTTTATAATTAATAACTTTGAAATATGTATTTCTTGAATCTGTAAAGCAATTTTTAATTACAATAAGGTTATTATAAAAAGTTCTCTTATTTGATAAATTTGATTAATAATTCAAGAAGGGATGATATTCGAGTATTAATGTGTATTATAACGATATAATTAATGGAAAAATGGCAGTAAAAAATCAAGTTTTTCTTTTAAAATCTTACCAAAGAAAAAAACAAGAAAACACTATTTTCAAAAAATTCCCACCATATTCTTACCTTTCTTATCCGCCTTTTCTTTTTCGGGATAAAAATAACAGCTAGAGAAGAAAAATCGTAAAACTTTGTTTATGTTCCATAAACTGTAAGCTGAAGAAGAAAAGATTTTTATCTGTAACAAAAACTTGGAAAAACTTTAGCACAAAAAATTAGCTCCGCGCGCGTTGAAACCATCGGAGCGAACGATGTAATTTTCACCGGAACTGCCACGCCCTCGAACGCCGTGGAATGTCGTACTGCGAACCGCCGATAAGCGGTTGTGGGTGCCGGTTCTTTCTAAAAGTTTTTGAGCGGACTTTTAATAAAAATAAAATTTACTGAATATTCTAAGGATTATACCCAGAGAAAAAAAGGACTTACGTAAAGAAAAACAGATTAAACACAGTCAAAATAAGAAAAGCAAAACTGCTCATTTTACATTTTTATCTCATTGTTTGATCCTAAATATTTTTTTCGTCGGATTTATACGATATATATTAAATGTATTAAAATTATTTGTGTCTAATAATAAGACCATAATTTTCCATCGTTAATTTCAGTATCAAATATTATGTAAAACTTTTAAAAACGTCACTATGCAGCATAAATTTTACAAAATTTTAAATATGTAAATATTTATATGAACTATAATAACGAACGTTTCGCCATTTCTGAATGTTAAGCACATTCAGAAATAGCGAGACATTCGTTATTACAGTTCATATGCCTATTTATGTATTTAAAATTACTATTCGGTGAGATGCATTGCGCTTAGAAAGTTTTTCAAATAATGTTCGTCGTCAAATCGCATCGTTTATTGTAAGCATTATTATTAGCTATCGCAGCTAGGGGAATATCAAAAAAAATTAATATCATAAATTTCAAAGGGTTAAAATACTGGTAAAAATTAGTAATTAATTTTAGCCCGATTATGTGCTTCCCTTTTATTTTTCATTTCATTACTAACTTCATTTCTTATTCCACAACAAACAACATTTTTCAGAATTTTAATTTAAAACATATAAATTAATACAATTTTGGCACAAAATAAATAATAAATATTATTCAAAATATTTTAAGTGTATAAGTTAAAACTATTTTAGCAGCCAGTATATCTTTCCAAGCAATTTTATTAACAAAATACTCAAAAATCTTATTTATAAATTGCTATAATTTTGCGTTAGAAGTAATTACAATCTTTTTAAAATAATTTAATTACGAATATGATTTTTTTAAAGTTAATTTTAAGATCTTTTCTTTAATTAATGGTATATTAAATTTTGCAATTTTGTTTATACATTTATAATCATTTTATGCAAAAAAATTGTCTTATTAAATCGAAAGACTTGAGAATTATCCCATAACGGATATGAAAATATGAAATTTTTAAATTGTAATCCAAATTGCTTACATCTAACAAGTAAATAATCATTTTACTCACACACACATACATGTATGTATGAATGTTTATGCTACATACATCAAGCTTAATATAAATTAAATTTAACCACATAACTAAATATTTAAAATTAATGTCTAAATATAACTAATCAGTATAAAGTGTTGTTCTAATTTTTTTTTTAATAATTGTGATACATAATTAATTTTAAATGATACTGATATATAATATGAAATACTTAAAATGAATTATATCTTTAAATTATGCGGAAATCCTACCCGCTTAAAACTTGACTTAAATGGAGCCTTTCTGAGAAATTTGACAGAGAAGCGGTTCTGGTTAGCCTAAGGTTCGAATGATAAGATTCGGAGAGAGAATTAGAAATCCCCGCTGACGGGCCAGAAACGGTAGGGATCATCGGTCCAAAGTAAACAGATTTCCCTGTTTGGGCGGAAACTCCCCCATTGTTCAAACATTTGTGCTGGAAGACAACACCTTCACTTGGCAGTTTGCAGCGTCGCTCCGAAAAGCTTGAAAATAATTGTGTAAAGAACGGTTGGTAGACAGAAAAGTCAAAGACGATTATTTGTTTTGAAGAAACACTTCGGAGTATATGTGCAATTAAATAGAAAGCTACAGCTGGTTTCACTACGCTAGACAAGTTCGAGGGAAACTCCTAAAATAATTGGTTCAATTTATCACTTGATGTTGGCATAAAATAAAATAAATTTTTTTGATGCAGGTTTGTTTTAAGTAATTAGTGTTACACTGCTTAAGAACCAAATTAATTTGATCTCCAAGACGATAACTTAGCTTCATTTCTTATTAAATCAATGTCTTAAGTAAATATGTGATGAATATTGCATTAGCGCACATCAATATATAATTACTGAAGATATGCTACTCAAAATAGTTTGAAAAAGCATTTTAAGTGTCTATAATTTTCACTGTGTATACTTAAAAATTAACTTTAAAAAAATTTGATGAGTAAGTTTGAAGACATACTGATACAAAGGAAAATTTTAAAAACCCACAAATTCTATTTTAATTTATAAGGATAATGGATTCTTAATGGGATTACACTTTAACTATGCAAAGTTATGTATAGATTTATAGGTATATTGTATACATGTTGTACCTCCATATTTATGTATGTATGTATATATATATATATATATACAGAGAGAGGAGGAATTATGTTCATTAACAAATATTTTGTGTAATCATTTTAGATGAAATAATTATGTTCTGCATAGAAAAAAAAACTTTTAATATTTTACGCAACACCATAAGTATGGTAAACCAATTTTTGTTTTCATACAGAATATTCTCTAAAGATATTTAAAATGAAAATCACACATTTTTGCTTAAACTTTTATCATTAAAAAAGTTGATAAATGCTTAATTCAGAATCGGAAACATGAAATGAAGAATTTATTTTAAAAATTCTAATTTAACATAACATAAAGCTAATTTCAATAAATATTATGAAATTCTTTAACCGTAAAAGATTATAATTTTTCACAATCACCAAAATAATAATAACTGGCTGAGATTCTAACTAAATGAACTTTTAATGACTTAAGTTAAAAATATATCGAATATAAAAATTCATGACATTTGGTATAATTCGCATAATGATATTCGATATAATTCGCAAAATTGAATAGTTAATTATTAATACAAAATATTTTTAAGATTTTAATATTTAAAAAAGATCATAAAAAATAGTTCTAAAAAAATTATAGTAACAATTGCATAGTTTTTATAATTTTTGGCATTATTTGTGTTATAATAATGCAATCACTATAATTTTTATTAAGTAATAATAAATGCATTATTATAACACATGACAGTATATTGTATTATTATAGTAACATATGTTGTTTTAATACTGTTAATGTAATATGTACTAATTTACAGTCAATACAAAAAAATTATATAATTATCAAAAACAGTGACATCATTAATATTATTTTTATTGATTGAAGTCGAATTATTTCACATACGATTAATTCTAGGGTTAAAATTTTTAATTTTATATTTTTACTTAATTAATGAAATATAAAATTATAATTTAGTCACTCGCAGTCAAATAATTTTTATTAGTTAATCTATTAAAAGAGGGAGAATAGAAAAACCTAAATTTTTTCTTAATATATCTAATAATCATTTTTAACATAAAATTTTTGAAGTTCAACAATGTTATCAAACTAATATAATCTCAGTCACAAATTTGAGCTGATATTTATAAAAATAAATGCTTTCTTATCAACAAATAAAACACAGTTTAATATTATGTAATTTAAACTTCTAATCTTGCATTCAGAATTTAAATTATGGAAAAATAATGAAACAAAGTACAAAAAAAGAAAGAAAAAACCAAGTCACAGGTGAAGAAAAACCTGCATGAAAAAAGCCATTGAAATAGTTTCAATATGAATTCTATCCCGCCCCTCCTCCTACAACGCTCTTTTTCGCTTTTTGTTACAGAAAGACTTAGAATGTTAAACGGATTATACGTTACAACACATGTTTTGCGCAATTCTTTAAAAGTAATAGGATTAATTAAAAGAAACCTGGGTATAAAAGGATGGTTTTTGTTAATCGCGAATGTAGAAAAAAATTATGCATCGCTTTTTCTCGTCCAAAGGTTTCTTTCTTTTTTTTTTTTTTTTTTTTTTTTTTTTTTTTTTACTCTTCTCTAATTACTAGAGTCATTATCTACTTTTCTCCAACCTCAGATTTGTAGGAGGAACAATACGAAAAGAAAAAAAAGATTTTTTTTTGTTAGTCTCAAGATTTTTTTTAAGGATTCGGTTACGCTTTTTACTAAGATTAAATTATTTAAGCCTTCTTTAGTAAGAATGAAACTAATGTATAATTTGCGCTAATTTACTGCATATAAATGAATTTACTTTTTTATATAATAAATTTAATTCATTATAGAGTAAATTTGTTTCTGCAATTTTACACTTCATTTACTACGGAATGTAAAATTGTAGAAAAAATATTCACTCTAAACTGAACTACAAACAAGTTCTACAAACTTCACTTATAAAGTCGTTAGAACATTTTTTAACGATAAAAATCTATTCATGTTCAAGTGTTCGGGAAACCAAGTAGACTATTTAATACTATTTATTCATGCATATTTCACTTAAAACTGAATTTTCTTTTTATATTTTTATTGTTTTTGTACAATTTTATCTCATAAAGAAATTTTTAACTTAAAAATAGAGTATAAAAATTATTTTAAACTCTCTACTACCCAGCCTAACAATATATATTTTAGCACCCTTTAAAATTCAAACAAAGAAACTGTCCACTAACATTCATAAGATATTTAGACAAAAAATTTCTAAGTGGAAAAATCGAATATTTAGAACTGATTGGAAAATAATGTTGGCATAGCATGTAGAGTTATGATTTCTTAAAAATTATTTCAAGATGAAAACCCATAACAAAATAACTCTATTCCACTTTCATGTTTTTAAAATGTGAGGCAAAGTTTTTTTTATTTTTCATTTTTTTTATATATATATTTTTGCACAATTTTATTATTATCATTTTTTTTTTGTATTTTAATTTTATGAAAAAGAAGATCAATTCCAGAATTTATATTTTATAAGTTTGATATTTATTTCTTGAAAATTGTTTTTTGTCTAACACCATTTAAATTTACCAGAAATATTAGTATTCTCAAGGAATATTTTCAAATTTTATTTCAAATGAGAGTAAATATTAAGTTTAGCAAATTAATTTAAATAGTTGAATGCAAAACTTGATTTTGACTGAAATATTTAAAATTACTCTTCAAAAATTCGTTTTTTTTTTATTTTTTTTTTTTTTGTGTGTGTGTGGCTAACACAGTAGACACTTTTGCCAATGTTACTAGTGATTAAATAACTAGATTTTTTTAATAAAATATCCTTTAAAAATACGTGTCATTACTAGGGAGGGACATTAACACAATGAGAACTTTTGCGGATGCTTTCGAAAATGAAACGTCTGAGTTATTAATTTAATAAATTTTAGGATATTTTAAAATAAAAATTTCTAATGTATTTCAAAGAAAAACGAAGACTATTTTTGTCATTCATTTCATTTGTTATTTAACTTAATCATATTATTTAATTTTCATTGATATCATAGTTGGAATCCTGATTGTTCATACGCTTACTTAAGCCTTTCCCTCACCCCTTTCACGAAATCCTACTACTAATTATAATAAACATTACAGTGAAATCCCCTCAAATACGCAACTAAACGTCTTCCGCTTAGAGGAGACATACTACTTTGCTGAAGGGATGAAAATAAACACGTTCGAAGATCAGACAAGTCACAGTTGCTAGGAGTTATTACCGATTTACTTATCATTTAAAAACACTAGAAAATTATTTATTTTAAGTCTTCGGAAGTGACTGAGATAATATTTACATTATGACACTCGCTAAGAAAGAAAAAAAGGAAAAAATACACAAAATTAGAAAGAAAAAGCACGTGTCTTCTATTCACGTGACGAAAGGGAAAAATAGGGCGCAAACAGAAAATCATGGAACTCTTATTGTGACTGGCAAAGTTACAGTGCGATTAGCTTCTGGATCGCAACAACAGTAGTTTGAAATGACAGCAGCTGCGCGATACATGGAAAACAAAGTTAAATGTTTAATGCTTTAAAATAAGTCCTGCAGAAATTGGAAACACCTGGAACTTCAGGGAAAAAGGAGTTTTTTGTTCGACTTGGGCTAGTCCATTTCAGATGATGATACACTCTTTTGGGACTACACATAATATTAAAATCCTTTCAAAGAAATATTTGGTATGAAATTATGTTGAAGATTTTGAATGATAATATATTTATAGCAAATATTCTGCATATTTTAGTTACCATTTTTCAACATTTTTTTCTTTTAATGTATATTTGTTCTTAATATTCTTTCATTTTTTTGTGTTTATAGTTATTTGAAAGTGATAATTTGAGATTTATATGCAATAAAAATATGTTATAAAAGTAGAAACTTAATGGTCTATTAATTCACCATAAGCTTCTATATCATTCTACAGGTGAGAAAATGTTTTTGGAAATACAGTCACTTTTTAAAAGTGTATGTTAATAATACACAAATATCAAAAAATAATGTTTCATATACTCTAATGTGCAATCCAAATCACATGAAATAAAAAAAATACATATATTTAATCGATATAAAATTAAGATGTTATCTTGTGATAAATTTCAATGGATATCATTTAATTATATTGAAATAGTAAAATGGATAACATATTAATTTTATTGAAATAAAATTCCTTAACGATATTTAAAAATTAAACTTTATTAAGTGTAGCAAAACACTATCTAATATATATTGAAAGTGGTATTCATTATTTTAATCAAATATTAAAAATTTAGGAAAGTCAAAAATTTTATTAAGATAAAATAAAAAATTATTGTATTTGTATTCATTTATTAATTTCTTAAAGCTATTTAAAAATTCAGTTTCATTACATAGGACAAAATACTATTTAATTAATATTAAAAATGGCATTCATTATTTTAATCGAATATTAAAAATTCAGAAAACTCAAAAATATTTAAGGAATACTAAAATGATTATATTAATAAGATATTACTAATTGATCATCTCAGTAAATTTTTTGAAAGCAAAGCCATCTAATTTTTCAATATTACGTATGGCGATACTTTATAGTTATTAAAATTTAATGAGAATATGAAAAAAAATCTTTTGCAATAAAATGGCACACATTAAGTTTCATAAATTTCTTTAAAATAGTCAGTACAGAATTAAGAACAATTATAAATAAAAATATGGTAAGTTATAAAAATTTTAAAAATGCAAAGTTAAAATATAAAAAGTAAAAAGTTCTGTGCAGGGTATTTTATTAAATGTGTGGATTAATTAATGTGAGACATTTCTGAATCTATAATTATTTTGGCACAAAATCTGTAATATAATCAAATTTATACATGAATATAGTAACCTAGATAAAAATATTGTTATGACTTTTGAGACAAAAAATTGAGTATTTAGGTTTAGAAATTAAAATTAATATGAAAAATTTTGAAGCTAAATTTTTAGAACAGTGATACAGGATCAAGTATACAATATTTGATGTTTCCTTTATAAATGATCATTAATTTTTAAAAATAACAATAGTTTTCAAAAATATGAGAATGTAATGCGTATAAGAAATATGATAAATGAGCAAGAATTGCATTCAGATTGATGACATAACGTGGCTAGCGAATGCTACTTCATTTGGTTTTAATAAAATTGCACTAAAAGAAGATTGATTGTAAAAACAGCTTTTTTTCATAGTAAAATAATGATCATGAGATTAGATTTTATGTGAGCGTATATTATTAACAATTGAATAAAAAATTACTCAATTGTGGAATTATTGAAATACATAGTTTTGTAATAGCTTTGAAACAGTAATCAAATTTCAAGGAGTATATATAATAAAGCATTATAAGGCTTTTTTACAAAAAAATTTGTTGAATAAAAACTCATATAAAGTATAACAAAATACTAAATTAATTAGGAGGAAAAATGTACAATTATAAGTGGATTTTTCAAACTCGTAAGTAAAATATGGTATGAAAATTTGTCAACGTTATAAAAAGTTGAGCAAACAAAATTGCATTATACTCAATAATTTGATAGTTAAAAACACTCATAAGAAAAATATTATAATTTGTATGGAAATTATTTTTTTTTATGAAAATTTTACTGCGAAGATATTTTTTAAAAAAAAAAAAGTAGTAAATTTCACTCCGAGCAAAAGGAAAAACCAAAATACATAAATCATTAATCAATGAACTGACAAAAAGAATATAACAAAAACTATACTTCTTATAAGCAACTTCGTATTCATTCTCAATATAAAATTCATATAGTATAAGCTTTACACAAATATACGATATTAACATTTCTTTCCCACGGGAATTTGTGTTTTTGGTAAAATGATCCTCGAAGAAACTCGCCCTTGTCACCGATTCCGACATTACTCCTGGGGTGTGGTAGACAAAGTTCTACACCCCTTCCAAGATTCTGTCAAATTTTGAAGACTTCCAACTTTGACTTCTTTCCATATATGCATTGAATGTCTGGAGATTGGACGTATTGATTTCAGGAAGGAACTATGGTCAAGAAAAGTGGACAACCAGAAGATAAGAAGCAGACACCGCACAAGTATGACTTAGCAGAAACAAAAACAACAATTTAAGCTCTAAGAAACTTAAGGATCCGATTTCCATTCAAATGTATGGGGCTCTGGCAGGAAAGTCAGGGTGCGGTTTGTCGGTTTGTTTTCTTAATAAGAATGAGAAAATGTCAGTATTTTCATTGGTAAATAGAAAACAAAAATATTGCTAAAATTTTCAGATCTTAATAGATACTACTAAAATAAAATAATGTTTAAGCAAAAATATATTGTGTGTTGATTGCACACAATTAGCTTTTATTCTACTAAGTTGCATAAATCTGTTAATTTTAATAAAATTTATAAATTTTATTTCATTTAATTTTGACAAACTTTTCCCTTTATAAGATTTTTATTTCATCCAAGAATTTCAAATCAATACTTCTTAATGAACATAAAGTAAGGTTTGGAATTCGTGATAAAACATGAAATTTACACGAAAATGAAAATAGTATTTATGATATGAATAGGAATTAATTACATGAATAGGAAAATAGTATAATAATATTTTACTTAAGTAAAGAATACTTATTACCATTTATACTTTAAAAATTTTGATACCAGTATCATAAGTTAATTTTCAACTTATTAAATATGCTATACATAATAAATTTATACTTAATATATACTTAATTAAATAAGCATTGCATAAAAAATTATTTATGTAATGTTAAATTTATTAAGATTAAAAATGATATAAATAATTTTAATATATTTAAAACAAATGAAGAATTCAATTTTATATTAAATTTATATATATTTACCGTTACTTAACTATATACTTAACCGAAATAAAACTTTTTTTGCAAAATTCTTGTTACTTTAAAACTACATTTATTATAAAACATATTATGAAAATATAAGAACAGTTAATTTATACAGCAATTTAAAAAATCAATTTACAGTAGTCTTAAACATAAAATTTATTACTCCTCTGGAATTAGAGATGTAAGAAATTAGTTTAAGTTCTTCTAGAAAGATATTTTTTGTTACATCATATGTGATATATAATACTAATTTGCAGAATGAGTTCTGAACATGAAACAGCATAACATAAGCAGTAATATTTCGAGTTGCACATTTGAATGTGTACGTGCTCACTTGCCTTATGCCTGTATATATCAAAAATATACATACGTACCTACATGCATATATATATATATATATATATATATATATACTGCAAAAATATTTGCATCTAAATAAGCTAATTTGGTCAAGAAAATTAATTAGTTGCTTTAGTGGACTATAACTATTATAATAAAACTTAATTTGAATAGCTCATTAGCAGATTTATATATATATATATATATATATATCTATTTTCGTTTGTTTGATTTCTGAAATCTGACTATTTTTAACGATAGTTTAAAGGAGTAAGTAAGCACAAGAGATTTAAAAATCAATTTATTTCTTCTCAGAATTTTTATTGTTTTTATAAACTGCTTTTGTTTAATTTAACCCTAATAGCCTTATATTATTAATCAAGTAAAGAGAATTTATAAATAATAAAAGTGTCACATAAAACAACAAAATTCAATGCAAGTACTTTTACTAGTTTTCCTAAAATAACATATTGATATAAATAAATATAAAAAAATAAAAATAATTGAATAAAATAAATATATCATAAATAAATTTGGTTCTTCATTTAAATCAGTAATTATTTCATTAGTTTAAATAAAGTCATTTTTTTCTTAATTTTACAATAACGCCTTAACTCAAATTATTAGATCAAGCTAGACAAAAATTATTATATTCTTTTTTTTTTTAAATAGGAAGCATTTAAAAAATATTTAAAAATAAATATTTTTAAAATTTAATTTAACTTAAAAAAGCTTTTGATTCTTTGTATTGTGAATTATAAATATATTAGCTTTGAAAATAATTTATATATAACAATAAGCGTATTTATACAAACAAGATGATTAAGGTATATATATTTATGAGTGCATATATAAA
Source organism: Latrodectus geometricus (assembly GCA_026290005.1). NCBI lineage: Eukaryota > Metazoa > Arthropoda > Arachnida > Araneae > Theridiidae > Latrodectus > Latrodectus geometricus. Next base: position 102,310 of record JAPDSC010110892.1, on the reverse strand, counting down.
TATATATATATATAAATGTAAATGTGTGTGTTGGAGTGAAGAACGCACACACATATCTAATCTGCACAAATATTTTATAAAATAGCTAATATTCCCAACATTTGTTTTAATGTAATACATTAAAGTTGAAAATTAATTAATTTTTTCTCATTTCATGCAAATTATGTATAAAGTAAACAAAAGGATAGATATTGTAATTGGTAAGAGTATTTTACATATAATGTCAAAAAATATAAACTATATTGGTTTTATTTAACATATTAGAAATATGACTCCCACATACACAATGATAATCTCAATTTATTATCATTTGCAATTGCTTTATTGAAATTTAATTGCTTGACAGTTATAGGCAATACACTTAAGACTTTTTAAAATTTTAATATCAAGTCTGATAATTGATGTATACAACGTTTATAAAATTATATGTGTGAGTTATAAAATTCTTCTTTATAAATATACTTTTTCTTCATAAATATAATTACAACATTGAATAAAAAATTTAGATTCTTCAAAATAAAAATTAGAAATATATATATATAACAAGAAATATATATAACTCAAAACATTTTCTGATTAAATACATTTAACTAAATGGTATTTTGTTTTAAATATTTGTTCTTTTTTTCGACTTCCACATATTGAGTACTGTTCCATTAATTCTTGTTCTATTTAAAATGATATTTTTATTACAGAAAAGAAAGAAGAATTTTTAAAGCTACTTAATCTAATATATTATACTTAATTTAAATTGTTCAATTATGCATTTATTAGTTTAGGGCTATAACAATGTAGTAATATTCTTAAATACAATACAACAGTATATATATATATAT
>JAPDSC010110892.1:51139-101374 GCA_026290005.1 Latrodectus geometricus | reverse complement strand
ATATATATATATATATATATATATATATATATATATATATATATATTAGCAACTATACAAGATAAAACCTTATAGAAATAAGAATGATAATTTTCCATGAAAATAAAAAATTATTTTTTCATTTCCATGTAAATTTTCATGATTATTTATTAATCTTTCTAAAAATATGGACTAATAAGGTAAACACTGTGGTATTTAATCGAAAGTAAATTCAGAGAATAAAGTTTGTAAAAAAGATGTCTTTAAAATTTATAGTAATTAAAAAAGGCATTGAGTTAATGTCCCAAAGCATGCATGTAAATTTGAAGAAAAAAATATTTAAAAATTCTTAATCACTCAATTCTAATGAAACACAATGATTAATGGTATTTGTGTGAACTTTATTTATTTACTAGCCCAGCAGTTAATTTTTTAAATTATCAAACAATCTGATACAGAGTACAAATTTCTTACAGAAGAGGACACATCTTTTAATATATATACATACTTATAAAAATTCTTATTCATATTACGGGTTTTTAAAAATACTGCGGTTTTAAATTTTGAATTAAGATTTAACTTTTATATCGCAAACATTTTTTTTACTTAACTTGAAAATTAAATTAATGTTATTTAATTTTTTTTCATTACTCTATACATGAAAATTGCAATAATCTAATATTTATTACAAATAATTTTTATAAATATGTATTGCATTAATACAGTAACAAAACAGTATAATTAAAGAAAACTAATTTTAAATTTCAAAATTTATTTTAAAAAAAACATTAAATAGAGCAGTAAATTTCCTTTTAAGATGATTAAATATATAAAAAGAATAAATTAACAAAACTACTGTATAAAAATGGATTCGAAATTTCAAAGGGAGAACATATGGAGGAGTTGGAGAAAACTACTCTGAAAGGTAAGAAAAATAATTCTTCACTTCATAAATTTTCAACGACACCTTTCTAAAATAGAAATAATTGATGACACCTGATATTTCATTAAACTGCGTGGGTTCATAATTTTTCACTTCTTTCATCGAATAAAGAAGCAAAACGGAGATCTTCTTTTAATAACAGAACACGGCAACCTCTCAGATCAGAGGTTAAAATGAGAATTCATTAGTCTCTGGGGTGGTTGAAATGAATAAATAATAAAGTGAAAGAGCACTCGTCTGGAATTCAGAATATTCATTTTTCGTCTCAGAATACGTCTGATTTGAGGAAACGTTTTTAGCTATTATTCTATTTCTTTACCAATTTGAAGTATGTGAAGTAAATAAGTTTTTTAATTTGAGTGTGTATACTCTTTTAATTTATCTTAACTTTATCTCCAAAACTAAGACTTTTTAAATATTGTTACTTGAAAACCTTCTTAAAAGAAATGTCGGAGAAACTTATGAAGTATCTCGGAATTCCAAAACATATTACTTTACTTATTTATAATAAATATAAATTTCAATATCACTTCTCCTCTTCTATATTTAGTACGACTAATTCTGAGCTACAATTGTTTTTATCTAACTGTAAAACATTTACACCCTTTGAAAATCAGCTTTTGCAACTTAGGACCATTTCGAATATATTGTACTTAATACAATCTACGTAATAAACGTTTTGGCATATATGTATGTCTGTGTCTATTGCTGTAGTTATAAAAACAATATTTTATAAATATGGGTAGCATAGTAATTATAAAAAAATGAAAGACTAATTGTTTCACATTTTCACACAACATTGTTTCATCATTTAACTTATTACTAATAATACGAAAGATAGACCTGCATTATTGGTATGATGCCCAAATTCATCTTCAAAATAATTCTTCCCATTTAATTCAAAATAATTCTTCATTTTTTTAAATTAAATAAAAAAAACCTAAGTTCTTTTCGCAAATTTATAATTTACATTAAAAATAAGAAAAATTAATCTTAAAATACATTAGTTAGAATTTTTAAGTAGAATAAATTTATTCTGTTATAAATGTAGATTAAATATGAATTAACGTAATATCTTTTTTTGGGAAATACATATTAAAATTATATTAACAGCCGAAATGAAAGTGTCTATTTCAGTTCTCACTCTATTTTTATTAAGAAAATAATTATTAAACTAAGGTGATTATTTTAAATTACAAAATTATATTTTGAGTTTAAACTGCTAAGCAAAAAATTTGGTATCAATGAAAAATATTTTCTTTTATATATTACATTTTCTGTTAATGAAATTATTAATAATTATTACCATTCATTTTCTTGTGTGCAATATAATGCACCATATTTTATTTGTAATACATTTTATTTTATTTGCATTACTAATAAATAAAATAAGTTGCATTTAATTCTTAATAATAAGCATCATTAATTTCTTATTTTGAAAATCAAGAATAATGTAAATACTGCAATCTTGGTAAAATTTATCAATTCAGTGAATTGTTTTTAAAATAGTTTTTTTTTTTTTTTTTTTTTTTTTTTTTTTTTTTAAGAAATATTCAAACGTTTAAACTAAAATTAAATTTATTTACAATTTGCATAAATTATTTCTTAACATGAGAAATTTAAAAAGTACTTCCATATGAATTACCTTTTTATTTTCAACCAATCAATTATTAGACATATTTTTGTAATAATATTTAATACAGGTTAGGGTCCAATTAATTCTAAAGTATGAAAAAACATTATATTTTTATTACAACCCTGCTAAATTTTTCTATCAGTCGCTTTCACATATACTCTCAATCAAGTATTTTTTTAAATAAAATTCAAACTTTAAATAACGGACAACTTCTTTTTCTGAAAAACAAATACTGTAGAAGAAAGATAGAAAAAAGACTTCCATTATTTTTTCTTATATTTAATGACTATTTAAATGTTTCCAAAACTGTTGAAATGCTTAACACTTATCATTAAAAATAAGAAAGAAAAAAGAGAGAAGAAAAAACTTTCATTATGTTTACCCAAAATGTAGGCGTAACAATTTACTGAAAAATACTGAAAAAAACTCTCTTGTCATTATCTTATAATTTGAAATAAATATTTAATACAAAATGTAATGAAGATAATTATATTAAAGACTTTCATTTATATTTGTATCAATAGAGTAAGTAATGTTTTAAGTATATAAAAATTTATTCAGCCAAAATTAATTTAATTTCTTTTAATTTCATTATTTCTTTTTCATTAAATTGCAAGGAGAGAGAAAAAAATCAACTGTACAAAATAAGGCTTAAAATTAGATTTATTAAAAATGCATTATATGAATTTCACGAGAAACAGTTTTTACCCATATATCAATTTAACAACTAATTTACCATAAACATCATTATAAAAAATATATTGAGAAATTAAATTCATAAGAAAGTTATTAAAAAAAATTATACTTTATCAATTTATTTTCAAACACATTATAATATTAGTATATTAGAAAAATATATTTTCATTTTAAATATCATTATTGTGAAGTTAGAATACAAAAAATTTATCAACAGTATTCTTAAATTTGACAAGCTTTTTCTAATCGATTTAAAACAATTTTTAAGATCTCTTAACAAACTAAAAAACAATATTCAAAACTTTTTACTAACAATTAATAATGGCCAAATATGACAAGAAAAATATTAATTATTACAAAAATTGTTGGTATTTTCTTCTAGTTCATTGACATTTTTAATTTTTGAACTATCCAATAAAAACATCTCATAATTCACTGGCTCACTTAATTTTACATTCAAGTTAACTCTCATATTAATATTTGTAGGTAATTTTGAAATAGCAATTTTAATTCATTTTAATGGATATATCATGAATAGTATCTTAGAATTTTATATTCTTTAGACAAATAATGCAAAAAAGATTTGCAAAAAAATTTTTAATAATCATCTCTGTAATAATATAAATAGAAATATTCTTGGGTATAACTTAAGTGCTTGCTCACAATATTTTCTGTGTAATATATTAATAATGTTGTAGATTATTTTTTATCACATTTAAAATTGTTGTACCATTTTATTATATTTCCACTATTCATTAGCTATAAATTCTTTAAATGCTAATTTCTAGATAATGATTTCATAATCACTCATTGGTATTCATTAATTGTAATCTTAATACAATGAACCAATGACATGAAAATAAAAACGTTATTTAATGTTTTCTTTTATTTTTTAATATGTAAATGTATTTCAATCAATTAATCTACTTGCATTACTTCTAAAGAACAATTAAGAATTTCACTGTAATTACTATAATTCAATTAACATTATTTATCTATCTATATTGCAATATTCACTATAATACAATAGTAAACAATAATTAAAATATTCAAATTATTATTAATTTAAATAAAAAATTTGTTTAAAATGTTAGAATATCAATCTCCAGAAATCAATTTTTAATTATAAATAAATTAATTATGAATGAATAAAATTTTTAAATAAAGTTTTTAAAATAAAATATTTAATTATGAAATTACTTTACTAAAAGTTCGATAGTGTTAATAAAAATATAGGTTAAAGATCACTACCCTTATTTTAGGATGTCAATATTATGTTAAGATGTGATTCTCATCAATTATTTTGCAGAATTAGCAAACAATATCACAATATTCCTAATAAATATTTTCAAATTTATGCACTTTATATTAAAGAAAGAACGAACTGGACTATTTCAAAAAAGAAATTTTAAGTATTATTAAAAATATCAATGTTTTAAAATAGAACCTTAATAACCATTACAATGCAGTTAAAGAAATCTATAAAAGATTTTTTTAATTTCAATAAATATATTTTGATTTTTATTTGATATATTTTTGTGATAAAATTAGCTATATTTACCCATTAAATATTAATCAAACTTACAAATTATTTTAAATGATGCTATATTGTATTTAATGTCGTATATATTTATATGAAAATGTTTTAATTAAGTAATGCAGTACATTTCATATGCTTAGTTAATAAATTGCGTTCACGTGGAAAACTATTTCTGTGATTTAGTCATTTTTATTGAAATCAAATTACGTTAGGTTCATTCTCTTAATAAAACACATCAGGAGTCTTACTTTGCCTTCATATTTTGAAGAATACTTAATGTACTAAAGAATTTTGATTCACTTTATTTATAACAATATAAAATTCAATAATTTATTGATTTCAAGACCAATAAGTCCTGGAATGTAAATTGTTTTACATTTTAAATATTAAAATTATATTGTAATATTTCGATAACTATTACACAAATAAATATAATATAGAAAACAATTTTAAATACAGCATTTAAATTATTTATTATTTTTAAAACATTGAATCCTGAATTTAATAAAAGAAACTAAAGCAATTTTTTAAATTAATTCTTACTTTTCTTATAATAAACATATACGTTTTTTAAAATTGTTTCTGGAATTTTTTTTATTTTGGTCCTTTATAACCTTTTAAAAAAATTTATTCATGTGGTTAAATAAGCTCTTTAATTTTTTGAAATACAACTTTTAATATAAAATTTGCTAATATTGTATATCATTTACTATAAATTACTTTTTACACTATTGTTGGAAATATGATACCAATTTTAGAATAACCCATTCTTATTTTCAGATTGTGGAAAGTATTAATAAGTTGACAACATGTATTGTTAAAAGTGTAGAAGACTTGAAAATTTATCTCAAACTAAAAATATACCCAAAATATTTTTCAAATAATGTGAACAAAAAGTGTGAACTAAAAAACGGATCACTAATCGCATATTTATTTAAAGAAATAATATCATCCGAAACATTTATATTTGAACCTAAAATCTGTGACTAATCTGTGCTTTAGAATCGCTATCACAGCTTATCAACCTGTAAAGCGACTAATCGGCATTCAACACCAGATTTCTTCAACAACAGATGTGATTGAAATCATCCCATTTTCACAGAAAACTGACAAAAGTTATCATGGACATCTCTTTGCCGCAACTGCTTATCGCCCAGTTGTCAGCGACTCCTCCGCATCACTTGATGCCAGAGGGGGGGGGGACACTACCATTTCTTTTAATATCGAGTTTCCCGCAGAGTACAAGACGGTGGGGGTACTTGAGAATAAACGCACTGACGGGCACGTCATTAACAGAATTAAAATATCATTTTGATAAGTTGCCTGCAAGTAAATTGCGAAAACTATGTTGTTTGATTTAGAAAAGCATATCTAGACATTCGAAAGCAAATGGATTTGATTAAATTGTCTGCTAATATTACTAAAATCTATAATGTGAGATTTTATAAGTTTTTTAAGTTCTTAAAATTTTGGTGAAAAATGCAGAAATATCTGGACTATTAGTAAAATGGCTTAATTTTATTTAATTATATCACATATAAAGCATTATTGTTGTAATAACGATGCAGATATAAATAAGAAATTCAAATTTCAATGGCTTTTTTTATCAAAATTATTTTATTTATATTAATAATATTAACACACACTATACCTCAGAAACCGTAATTAAAAATTCTTTGCAAAAAGTAAAAGAGATTTGCTTTTAAATGAAAACGTGTTTCCCTCATTTTAAGCTTATTTTTTAATTAAACTTAATTTAATGATATTTCAATATTTCATAACAGCAAATATTGTTGTATTTTTATATTTCTATTTGTAAACTAATTTTTTGTAAAATTTATTTTTCCTATTTACATAATTTGTTAGCAATACATATCTGTAAATACTTCATTAACTCTAAATTCTTGTACATTTTTAAAACTAAAACATAAGTTTTCATTTAGCATATAATTAATAGCAAATTGGTAGAAAGCAATGTTTTAAAAAACTTTATACATTTTTATTATAAATTAGTAAATATATTTACCCATTACATATATTAATATTTTAAGATTTTATTTATTAGTGCCTCTTAAAAGCTCAAGGTATCTACATTTGAGTCTAATTTTTTAATATGCTTAAGCATATCATTAAATAAATACATTTACTTAGGGCTTTATATATTGTACTGAACATAGTAAAATTTATATTTAAAATTAATGTCTGCAATAAATAACAAAATTATGGCATTAAGATAATTAACATACATACATATCATTTTTAGAAAAGCAATAGAAGCAATTATATTCGATAAATTTTACAGTACTGTTTAAATAAATTTTTAGTCATTATTTCATATATTTTCTTTGATTCTAAGTTTTTGATTATAATTGATTTTAAAACTATTACATCATTTTTTTAGATGTTCCCATTTAAATCTTTGAAACTAATTTATTAGAGATATAAAATTTTTGCATCATTCGGTGAGCTAATTATTATTTATTTGTTTTATTCATTTCATAAAATACTTTACTTAAAACGCAAGTTTCATTTATTATTTTTTTTTAAAAAAGCAAATATGGGAACAAAATGTATTTAAATTTTTAATTTAAAACTTCTTTGTCAAGAAATTTAAAAATAATATTAATTTTACAATGTTTAAAAGTATTCATTCATTGAATTAATGTATGAAATATTATACAATGTTATATACTGTTTTATGGAATAAAATGCTATTATTTCAACATTATCAAAAATATAAGTGTTATATCAATCAGAATTAAATAATTTAAATTCCAATAATATATTAATTAACTCATTTTTTTTATTTTAAAAAGTTATCTATTTTTGATTAACTTAAAATGTTTCATCACGAAACGCTTCATAGTATAATGTCTATTTTATATAATTTCAACTTATTTACACTGTACTACCAAAAGGTGTTTTAGCAACTAAGCTTTTGTTACAAAATAACCTTTAAAATAATACTATAAATGTAACAGGTTTTGTCATCGAACATAGAAAGTATTTATTTAATGAAGTTTTTAATGCAATATAATTTATTATAATTTTGAATTTTGTGATCAAGTAAAAAGTATCCAATTATTTCAATTCTTTAGTTTTTTTTAGAATATACAACATTTTTAATTTTGATGCATAACTTTTTCCTATTAATGCATTGTGAAAGACCATAATTTTTTTCGTTATTAACCTGAATAACAATAACAACAGCATTACTGAAATTAATAACAACAGCATTACTTCATAATTCTGTTTTGAAAAAGTTGAATCAAACATATTTATTTATTTAACTAAAACAAATCAAGGTAAATATTTCTAATTAATTATAGAAATAGATCCCTTATTTACATAATAAAATATTACGTGTTACATATTTTTCTTTTTCGCTAAAACGTTTCTGATTAAATAGATTTTCTTTTCATTGCTTCATTTTATTTTAAAATTTTGATAATTATTATATGTTAACATAATATTGTATGTTAACATAGTATATGCTAAAATAAAAATAATTTGACTAAATTTTTATCATGATTTATAGTATATGTTATTTAAATCCTCTTAAACTCAGTAAATAATTAAACGAAAGTAAATAAATATATTTTTTAACTAATCTTTGTGTTTATATTTCTATTAAGTAAAAAAAACATATTTGTAAATATATAAAGAAAAATATTAAAGACTTTTCTTTGTAAACGGATTTATTTTTCTTTTATACATTACAATATATTACATTTATACATTTCAGCTATGTTTTGTTGACATTTAGTCAAATTACTTATAACGGCTTATGCCAACAGATAAAATTGCTCCCTTACATTTCAAAAATTTGTTATTAAATAAAAAAGCAATGGTTTAATAATTATTTAAAATAAATTACATTTATAAGAAATTCATAAAATAATACATGATATATTGAACTTATTGATTTTTACTTGCTTGTATTGCAAAAATATTGCAGATTGTATTTGAAGAATTTAAAAACTAGCTTCATATATACAGGTTCTATTTCATCATATTCACAAAAAATAATTTGGAAACTCTCATTGATAACCGAAATTTTGTAAACATATAAATTATTTTAAAATAACATAAATTAATATATCATCAACATGAATTATTGCACATATGACAAACCTCTAAAAGTTTTTTGAAAGAAAACATCTTACCAGTGTCAGGGGATTCTTCAATCATTGATACATTGTTTTGAAGTTCAAGTCAAAACCGTGAATAGTCATAACCATACACAGTAGAAGCTGTCCTGTGATTATAACTAGATGAAGTTCCAACTCCGAAGTTCATTTGGCAACTTGGATTTGTTACAGTGGAAGAAGACGAAGATAAAAGGCGTTGTCCATCAAACATATCTCTGACAAAGTTACCATTGGAGTCGGTGTAAAGAGAACAATCTGGTGAACTGTTTTGTATTGGATAATTCCATCCTGTTGTAGTTGCATTGGATGTAGAGGCAACATTCCTGGCCATATAAGGTAAATGTTGTGGTGAACCAGGCATACTTAATCCAGGATGCCCACTAGTCATATTATATTGTCCAGCATCTTCTAAAGAAGATGACATTCCAACAGGCAATCCACTACTGTTGCTGTTACTGGAACCAGTGCGAATTCCAGATCGTGAAACTACGCTATTTCTGCCACTTTCACGTTCGTACCCACAATTCGGGGATACAGAACAATTATAATTCAGACTTGATGTAGTTGGCGATGCTGAACATGGAGGCAGTGACAGCGCAGAACAAGCAAAGCTACTGTTTCGTGAAGCATAAGATAAAGTATTCAGTCCATTTGTGCTAGAACAAGATCGATGAGTGGTGCCAATACCAGAACGGCTGGATAAACTGTTTATGATCGAATCGGACATGTGGGTGCCTGGAGACTGAACTCTAGGGTCTCTCACCAATAAATCCACTGAAAAGCTCGATATAGAAGTATTATCTGCTGCAGATGAATCAATATATGCAGTAGAAGTTGTTGGACTCATGTTACTATGTATTGAGGGACTTGTTTTTATCCTGTCAAATTTGCAGTCACCAGAAAGTACTAACCTTTGCATACAAGAGGGGTTGAAAAGGGGATTGTTGTGCCGATGGTCCATTAATTCATCATCCATGGGTTCTACTTTGGGAGTCAAGGTACAAGGAAGTTGCTGAAGATGATGATTTCCTGTGCGTGGTGGAGAAGTGGAATGACGATCACTGCGAGATGATGTCGTGGATGACCCATCTATCATGTTGTTATTAGGAGCTACAGAATTTGTTTTTATACTGAGATTACCGGAGGCTGATTCTGTCTGAGCACCCTCTTTAACCAGCTCATCACGCTTTGCTTGAACCTGTTGTTTTTTTAAAGGATTATCTTCTTTTTCTCTCATTGAATCTTTCTTCTTAAAACGTCTTCTTCTTCGTAAATAACTTCCATTATCAAACATGTTTGCACTATCTGGATCCAGAGTCCAGTAGCTCCCTTTTCCTGGTTTCTTGTCATCTCGGGGAACTTTCACAAAACAATCATTTAGACTAAGATTATGTCGAATAGAGTTCTGCCATCCTTGCTTATTTTCTCTGTAAAAAGGAAATCTGTCGATGATGAACTGGTAGATGCCATTTAATGTAATCTTTTTTTCAGGTGAATTCTGGATGGCCATAGTGATCAAGGCAATATAGGAGTATGGGGGTTTCACCATGTCTTTAGAAGGTTGCGTAGAAGTTTGGTGGACGGCCGGGGCATAAGGGGCGGCAGCATAGGGCGAAGGTCGAACGACAGCAGTAGCAGCGTACCTCTCCACTGCTTGCGGTTGGTGCTGCCCCGCAGCATAGGGCGCCATCACTCCGTTGCCCCCAGTGGCAGCAGGGCTCATCCCCATCCCCGGATATCCATCGTAACGGTAATACCCATGGTGTTCACCGTACAAGGGGTGCATCGCTTATGACAACAAAAGTTCTGGATGCGACCAACGGTTGATTTTAAAAAAGCCAATTTTTCTTCTGTCTTTCTATCACAAGCTTATCAAAGGCGAGAGATGATTTCAAATCCAAAGTTGAGGAAAAATTTCCCCCACTACTAGTCGGAAAAACTAGTCGCTGGCAAGTAACCAAAATCGAAGGCAGCCCGCTACCACGCCGCATGTGCGTACCCGTTCATGCGTTGCTTCACTATACGCGTCTGACGGGGTCTTCCTTTTCCTTGGAGAGAAGAGAAGGAAGTGGGGTGGATGACGGGAAGGGTGGGTGGATGGCTGAAGAAAAGCGAGATGAAGCGGAGCCCAAGATCATAAAGCTAAAGGGGAAAAGGAATTGTGGGTGGGGGTAAGCGAGCAAGAACTTCGATTGCAACCCCCTTCCTACCTTACTCGACGCCAAAATTGAAAAATCCCGAACCGGCTTTTTAAGTCTGCGGGCATAAGCTCTCCACTACAGTCGGTTTCGGAAATTTGTCGACCGCTCCGTGTTCATTCCGCCGTTGTTCAGCGGAACCCCTCCCCCTTTATCCAACATCGACCAATGAGAGGGCAGCCGGGCGGAGAAGTCGAATACACACTCGAAGCTCTACCCCTCCGGCTTTACTTCCACGGTGTGAGAGCCAGCACGGAATTTAATTGACGGTAGTAGATGGCATGGGGGAGGGAAACAGTTGCGATAGCACCTTTCGCATTCTTCTCCCCCCGACCAAACTCTCCTCCTATACGTGCTGGATGAGGCAGATAAGGAGGTAGATCCCAAAGACGGACGGTTTGAGTCAGTAATTCAATCTGGTAGATTATATGGAAGGGAACTTCTTTCCGTCACTACCACTTCTCTTTCTCTTCTTGCTCTGTTTTCTGAATTCTGTTTTTTTTTCCCTCTCCCTCTGAGGAAAGAACTGTTTTATGTTGTTTGTTCCGATTCTTCACGTTTTTGTTTGCTTACTTTACAGGTGTGTTGAAGTGCGAGAAGAGTATTACGGATTTTCAGTAATCGCCTGAAAAGATATTTCTTTCCACTGAGTTTCAATGCCGAATTCATTGCGCTTTTTTTCAAACTATTCCTCATTTTTAACATTTTCAAATATTCCGTTATGAAAAGTAAGTTAAAAAATGGCAGCTTGAATAAAATTAGATTAACTCGCTTATGTATACTAAAATAGGGATAATTTTAGTCTAGAATTTATGAAAATACTTTATAAAAATAATAATTTTTCATAGAAAGGAATCGAAAATACTTTGCATACAAATTATCTATCCATTAGATATATTTGACTTACGTTAAAATATAATTTATGGAAATCAGGTTATATTTAATGCGTACTTTTTTGCATTAAAAAATTACAAATTAGGTTAAATAAGACATTCTTTAACAAAAGAGGAAAGAATCCAGCAATGACATAAAGTCAAAAGAAAATTGCTATTTTAATTTTTCCTGAATAATATTATAAATAAAAAAAAATGAAAGTATTGGAAATAAAAATATTTTTAGACTTTTGCTCAATATGTGATAGTTTAAATTACAAATTTTATTAAATATTTTTCCTATCTCTCTCTCTATTTCATCATTTAATTTTGAACATATTTTTTCATTTTATATATTATTATTTTGTCTCAGAATTTGACCTAAGCGAAAGCTGTGATAGCTCAGAAAGGCATCGCACTCATAGCAGGGTGATTGTGGGTTCGATACCACACAGCTAAATACCCTCATTCTCAGAGGACCTGTACAATCAAACTGTTCAGCAGTGTTCACTTTCTATAGCTGGTGCTGTGCAGCATGAAGCGGAGAATGCCATCTCAGGTAATAGACTTGGACCACAGTTCAAAATTACGAGGTGCTAGCTACTTTTAAACGACAAAAATAGGTAGCTAGAAACGCACTACAATATTTTAACTCCTAACCTTACCCTTTGAAAGATCACGATCCCAGCCACTCTTTTACAGCTAGAAATGGATGTTTCGAATTTTCTTCTTGCATGTGCATTAATCTGAGAACGTGCTTTGGTGTTTTTTGGAAAGACCTCTTGAAAGACAATTTACGTGATGGTTATCAAACTGCCTTACAGAAGTTTTAAACATTAGGCTATACACTGTTAAAACATTACAAATTGTTAAAACAGTAATTCATTATTTATTTTTTAAAAATTTACCATGGTTCCTGAATTTTTTATATCAAAAAATAAATTATTAAATGGCAGAAATTATCGCCTGTTCAGTTTAGTATTAGTATAAATAATATATTATAAAACTATACAACTTACAAAATTATGCATTTGTAAGAAAATAATGTAAACATATTTAAATTTATAAGTAATCTCAATTTATAATTAAAAAAATGTTTGGTTCATTTCTTTTTACATTTTATCCTCTTTATTTCTCTGTTTAATATTCTCTATTATTCTAATTTTGCTTTATTAAAATGTGACTAAGGAACATTAATCTTGGACATGTTTATGAGAAATAAGTCTCTATGAGGTAAAAGATTTTTTTTACAAATAAAAAAATAGGTCTTTTTGACAGTTTTAAGGAAAATTTTACTCATATTATAAAGCTTTTTTTAAAACAAAAAAATGAGTCCTAAGGAAACTTTTTTGCTCAAATTTTAACTCATATAAAGTTCTATATTCTGTTACTAAGTATTTACGACTCTCTTAAGTTTTGTAGCATTTATTAAATATATTCTTAAATTCGATAATTTAAGTTTTGCATTATAATTTAAAAATGTTTTTAAAATAGTTGAAGTTACACTATCAAATTAATCATACATACTCCGATTTGATGATATTATTTCATCTTAAGTTCTTTAATTTCGAGCTTTCTATAATTTCTTGCAATGAATAAGTCAACGTACTATAGAAGAATTTATTTAGTAACGAACTTATAAGACTTATGGTACATGGGTCAGTTATTACCAATATTTTTCAAGTCATACATATTATATTATCATAATTTGTTGCATGCTGTTAAATACATTATAATTTTTTTAAAAAAAAAAATATTTGATAATTAGTAAACTACTAAGTTGCAATTCTTTTTAGAATTCCTTGAGATGAGAAGTTTTTCCCATTTTTAACCAGAAAACGTCAATGCTTTCACTATGAAACCTTTCAAATTGGACAATTATCGGAAGAAATTTTTCATTAGAAGCAATATTTAATATAGTGAAATAAAATATTCGTGAAAGTTATGCAGATCATTGCAGAAAATTTAAATCATATTTTAACATTTCTCTACACCCTAAATCCTCTTTAAACACTAAAAAATGCAGTTCAGTAATAAATAAATAAAAATATATATTTGTTACTGAAATTCACAGAATGTTTTAAAAACATAAATAATTTTATATTTCCTCTTAACTATACCATCTGTACTCTGTTAAGTACTACCGTGAGAAAGCTCAGTAAGTTCCCACGAAAAGCTAACCACACACGACGAATGGAAGACCATGCCTAATAAGAAAATTAAGAACGAATTCATTTAACAGTGTTTAAGCGTCCCTTCTGTGATATGAATGACCAGATCCATCATTAGAATTGATGGGTCAAACCAGACATGTCAAGTCCCTGTACTTCTTGTACAAAGAGATAATGGGTTCTACCGGTTATAGCTGGATGGGGAGAAATATAATGGCTTCAAGCATATTGAGAAACGTATCATGTTACATAGGGGAATGATTATTCACAGCTCCTGGTAAATTAAGCAATATTTAACGGATAATATACAAGCAAAGTTATTTTAAGATTAATGATTCGTTTTCAATATTTACAATTCTTAAAATTTATGAAGAAATAATGTTTAAATACAAAAATTTATTAATATTATTAATATAGGTAAAGTGGTTAGAGAAGATTTGTAATTGAACATATTGGAGTTTCATCAGCCAGTATTTCGAGATATTTTTCACAGCATACAATATTTTAAATCCCAATTTGACATTAACTGTATAACTAATTGTTTAGTTATAACTTAATTATTAGTACCAAAGAATAATTAGGGCCAAAAATAGTCAATAAGAAATATAATTATTCAGAAATATGTATTTTTATACATTATTTTAATTTATTTTCAATTTAATTTATGTTAAAAAAAATTACGTATTCTTTCGCATTTAATTTTAATGAACAAATAAATAAAACCATCATAAAGACACTTGTATATGCATTGATTTAATTATATTGATATAATTTGTGAGGAAGATTATTAAATGTTATTTCAATATTTCTTGTTCAGTAAAAATAAGATGCTGTATTTTTTTCTGTTTTTAAAGCAAGAAATAAAATTAAATATCATCTATTTACAATGAGCTTTAGAGAAACAAATGATATTAAATAAAAAATCTTCAGTAATAAATCTCTAATTGAAAAGTCTTATTAATGTTGTCGAAAATTTCTTACCCAAAGGGTACAATACATACCACAATACTAATTTATATTTGTCAAGTAATCTCGGGAATCTCTTTTAAATCGTGGTTGAATCCTTTAGAAACTGAAGACCACACGTATAGTTATGCTTCTCCTATATACACGAATTGGTTTACTTGTATATATTTTATGTAAAAATTATGTCGATGAGATCTAAGTTTTTCGCTTTAGTGGCAATCGATCACAATCAATAATGGGGAGGAAGTATGACAAATGACCACCCACTCTTTTACTTCTTCCACAAAGTTTGAAAAACAGGCCTCGTGGGAGCTTGTTAAACAGACTGGAGTAATTGGAGTTGTTACAAGAAATCATTGATTTTTAACTGAATGAATCTGAAATGAATATGTTTTATTACAGTAATATATAAACAATAATTGCATATTTTCATGACTTTCTATTGATTCTCAGAATAATATAAACAAATTTCTCCTTCTTATTAAATCTTCTTTATGTATTTTAAAAATTTTATGGTATTTCCAGCATTCATAGCTGATAAAATATTTTAACTATAATGTTTAATTTATGTTATCGTCAATCTTTATTTTATGTAATCATCTTACATGACTTCACATTATTCTCCAAATAAGTATTCTTATCATCAAAATGAAGAAAAATAATTAAAAATAAAAATAATACTACTTAAAAATAAATTTTTAAGCTTTTCTTTATGTTGAAGAAAAATTATGATGTACCATGATTTCACCAGACAGCTTGTTAAATTAAAATTCTGTTCGTCTTTTGTCTTTAAACATATATTTAATAACTTCTTTTACTTTCAAAAAAATTTCAGTAGCTAGTTGGTGAAAAAGTTAAGATAATATATTGATATGCTTTTCTGTCTTAAAACTAATTTACATTAAATACATGAAATTTTTAAGAAATTGTAACACATCAAAATTGTTTCAATCTCATGTATTTAAATGCATATAAATTCATTGTAGATTAAGATTATTATTTAAAAAAGTCAAATAAATTTTAAAATTTATTAGAAATAGCATTAAAGTAAGTTTTTCAAATACTATTATGTGAAAAATTATGGGTATTACGATAAAAGAAATAAGTTGTAAACACTAAAAATATTAGAAAATGGAAAATAATTTAATTTTCCCCTTTTTTAGTACTCAGATAATGTTAATAAAATTTGGCTGAAAAAAATAATGTAAATAATCTAGGGCACTGGTACACACATATCAATTAAATTTAAATATTAAGTTAAATACATAAAATTTGAGTTTTAAATGGAATATAAACTAATGAAAATAAGTTTTTATATATATATGAACAAAGGGATATACTTGTAATGATAAGCACTATAATCGAGAAAAGCTCTATACTTATGAAATACCAAAAAGATGGCAATGAAAGATAGTAATATATTTATTAATTATTACAAAAATATTTCACATAAAAATCTCGTATAACAAAATTTCCATCTAAGACATTCCTTCTCATGATTTATATATTTATATTATTTACCGTTTTTAAAATATAATAAAAATATCTTATTTTGTTCACATAATGGAGAAACAATTAGCAGCTAGAACAAGTTTGTTACTAAATTTCAAATATATAATATAAGATCAATAATGTATATATAAATTTGTAAAAAATCTTTATTTGTTGAAATACAGATCATTTTATTTTAAATGAAATGTTAAATATTTGTTTTAGGTACCGTTAGCATGAAACACAACAATTTTCTCGTAAACTATGATTCATCAAATATTCCCTTTCAGGTTAATTTTTAGATGTATTTAATAATTATTTAATCAGCATATTTTTATAAATGCATAAATGTAGTTCATTACTTTAAACTTTTTTTCAGAATAAGTAAAGTACTCATTGAAAATGCTGCTCTCACTGAAAATGTGAAAGCTTTTACAAAATATTAATAATAAAATATATTGAATCGGTTAATAAATTGAATAAGTTACTTAATTATTTGAGAAATTTCATGCATTTAAAAACTTTATTAATAAAAATGCTTTTTAATATCAAAGATTCTAATTTAATATTAAAATTTTGAAAGAATTTTGTAATAAATTCTATCTTATTTTTAATTCTGATTTTAAAATGCTCTTATTTGTTGCCACATATTTTTAATATTTCATTTTTAGAAAATTTCTATCATTTCAATTATTAATTAATTAATCTCACAATCAAAAATACATAAAAATAATATTCTTCAGTCGAAAACAAAATTAATAAATTTCTATTTAATTCCCCATGGAAACTATTGCAAATCTTTTTTTTTAACATCCAAGGACGTAAAGAGATTTCCTATGTATATTCACACGCGTCTAAAGAGAGAAAATGTGGAAAATTTTAAAACACCCATCCCAACAAATATGCATGCAAAAAAAAAGAAATGCAATGACCATTTCCCATTGATCAACAATAGTTGGAATTCATTCTATGATTTTCAACTCTGAAGACTATAGTTTAACTATTATACATTAATATCTCGAAGAGATAGAAATTAATAATTTTTAAAAAAATATTATTTGTGCCCTTATGAAATACACAGATAATCAAAATTCTGATGGAAATATTTACTCTGCAGATTGTTGCAGCACGAAGTTCAAAAGCAACACGTTAGTTCTGTAAAAGCCATTATAATTTCCAACCTTTGAAATTCACAGATGATAGAAGGCTAACATCATTCTAATTGAGACCCCAAGTAGAAACAATGAACTTTTTTTCTGTTTTGTTTTTGGCTTGTCACTTAATCCTCCTACGAATGTCCCCCACGCTTTCCGTCTGTTTTCTTGAAGACGCGGAACCCGCCCTTATTTAAAATATTCATTTCTTTCTTTCGCGGTGAATCTTGTTGTAGGAGGACTCTGAAATCGCGCGCTACCGTGGAACGCACTCGAGGTGAACACACGCCGCAGCGCGCGCACCTGTGTTTGCCTTATTGAATAATTTCATCTCTGCATGAAAAGAATGCATTTGGCATAATAAAAGGATTATTGAAGCATACCTACGCATACAATTGTTATTAGGACATATTTGTGTTTTGGAACTTCTTGTTTCATTAATTAAAGTTAAATGCATTTGAAATTTGTCAAGCTAATAGATGCGTGATAAAGATACTTATACACAAAGGAACTCTTCAAATCTTATAAAAAAATTCACTGTTAAATTTTTTTATCTTTTGTATTTTAAAAGCTTTTTTTTAAGTTAAAATTAGAGAAATTAAGAGGTTAGATATAAAATAATTTTATTTCTAAAAAATCTTTATTTTTTTGAAAAATAAATTCTTACAAAATTATGAAATTTTTATAAGAAGTCCATTTCCTGTAACTTAGATAAAGTTCGATCGCGTTATATTTGTAGAGTAATATTTCAACTTCTTAACACTTGAGTTAACTTCTTAACACTTCTTAACTTTGAATTCCTGTAGGAATAAAATTGTGAAAATGAAAGTTGTATGAATTCCATGATGCAATAAAAAAGTGGCTTATAACATATATTACTTTAAATTTTTTATTTTATAGTTTATAAAAATTTCTACAAAATAGCATTGTTAATTTAAAACAAAAATTACGTTAGATGTTACTCGATAAAGTTTCAATTTTAGAGCATTTCAACAAGCGAAATTTTTTAACTATTCATAAAACAATGTAATTGTTTTCGAAATAATATATGGATAAATGCTTCTGTTAAAGATAATGTTTTATTTCGTATTTTTGCTATAAATGATAATTTTCATATTTTTTAAAATCCGGAAGATTGTCAGCAATGTCTATTTGTGTATGGGAAATAAATTCGATGTTGCAAACTGATTTGCATCTGAGCTAGTTCCAGTATGTCAGCGTCAAAGTTAATCAGAATGTATACAATGCAAATTTCTATGAACTTTGTAATCATAAAAAAAAAAGTCTGAACTTACTATTATATAGTTTATAATTGATTTGGAAGCTTTCAGAACAGAACACATCAACACTTATTATCAACCAAGTTTTTTTTTTTTTTTTTTTTTGTATATAATAATCAGTTATAAAACTAAGAACATGTGTATATTTTATTATATTTTCATTGAATACTTTTATCATAATATTTTGTAAACCTTACTTTATTTATTCCCGAATTCAATTAAAAATGTAAAATGATTCTAAAAATATTTAAAAAATTCTAGTCAACTAGAATTTCTAGGATTGACATGGATTCTTGATCAATATTGATAACTTTATCATTATATTCATAAAAATGTTATTTGCCTATATTTCTTTCGATATTTATTTATTTTTAGTTTCTTATTTCACTTGGTTTTACTATATTTGTACATTTTAGTTTTCAAAACCGTAAAACAATATTCCCGCTTATAATTTACAAAAGAGAAAATTCTTTTAATTTTTTTATCATTTCTATTACAAAGAAGTGAAATATTATAAGCATAATAACTTAAAAGATTGCCAAAAAATATTATTTGTATTTTGAATCCTTCTTCGAGAAATGCCGAAAACTAATTTTACAAGCCATAAATAAAATAAATATTAAATCTATGAAAATATTTGTTTTGTATTTTTCACGTGCCAGTAAATTTAACAAATAGGTTGCATATGCCTATTTACTATGTCCAATGGTCCAAGTGCCATTAATATTCTTTTGTATTCAATAAAAATAATAATGAAATACTTTTTGTTAACAAAATTAAATTGTGTGTAGGTGATAATATTGAAAAAAATATTGTCGTCTCTATAATTTAATTTTGCCTTGTTTTAATTTGTTTTGAATTATCATTGTATTAAGTGTTTCAAAACTAATACTGCTAATTATCAACTATTTATATGAAGTCATTGAAAAGAATATACTCATTTAATTGAAAATTCATAATATAAACTTTTCATTTTTAAGTTAATATTGAAAACAATAAAATATTCAATATTTTATTAACATATTGATTAATAAAATACTAACACATTGATTAATAAAGTATCCATAAAAATACAAAATCAACTCATTTTTATAGATGAACATTTAAAAATCATTTTTCCCTACTTATTAAATGTAGTTCCGTTATTAAAAGAAAAAAACAATTGATTTATTATATGATAAGCAATAATTAAAGAAATTTTCTAATTATTGAGAGTTTTTTAAGAAAGGGGGAAAATCATTGCATATTTAATCTACGCAATGCAGCAAAAAGATCATTCTTTTTTATTTTTAGAATGTGTTGGGCATATGATGTATTGTATGTGAATTATTTCCTACATAAAAAAGTAGTACCGACGAAGTTAAAATAAAAGCTTATGGAAATGAAAATGTTAATAAAGATGATAATTCAAAAAACGAAAATAGGAATAAAAAAATAATATAAAATTAATAATGAGAAATGACAACCAATTCATGATTGGAGAAGTCTACAGATTTTCAAAATTATCACGAGTTTTATCTATTTGTGTAATATATCAATTATAAATAATATAAAATATTTTAATTTATTTGATTAAAGATCTCTTTTAGAATTAAAAAAGATAATATTAATAGCAAAATAAAAGAACCGTTGTAAAAAAATATTATTTACATTATTTACGATTAAATTAATTATTACTACTAACAACATTCTTTAATCAAAAAATTTATAAATTATTTAAAATAATTTAAAGGATTAAATCAGCTTTATGCAATAAATTTATATAATTTTTATATACAAATCTACGGTTTAAATGTAAACTGTTTTATTTTATCGACACATGCAGATATTAAGAGCATTTTATTATAGTCAACTATTTAACAAAATGAAATAGTTTAAGCCATTGTGGTTTTAATAAACAAAGAAAACTGTCATTAAAGATTGGTAAAACAAAGTCAGTAGAGGGTGAAATGGCAATTAAATTAAATTACTTAAACCATCTCTTTTGCTTCTAAATATTTTGATAAATAAACGATTCACTATGAATAGTCCTCTAAAGTTTACATTTAAATGTTATTAAATTCAAAATATTTTGTTAAATATATAATAATATGAACAAAACAGAACGCAACCATTTAAATCAAGAGCACACAATGTAAAATTGTTTTTTTTCTGTTTTTCTGAATCACGATCCATGGAAGTCACGCATTGTTCTTATACAAAATGTTTTAAAATACTAAATGAAAACAGAAGAATTCAATCGTATTAAAGAAAAAAGTACAATTGATACGGTAGAATAATTTTCTCATCCATCTCAGAGTAAGTAAATGTATTTCAATGCAACACTCATTGTGGTTAGAAGAGAATGAACCATATCGAACTTTTTTAAAACATGGGAAGCCGTCCACAGATAGCCGATTTTGCAGGGACTCTAGCCTGCACCATAATATGATACCATTCCTATTTCAGCTTTATTTCTTGAATTATCTCTCTGAGATTATTTGACATTTTTTTTGAAGTTAAGTATATAGACGGGCCAAAAGCGGAACTGTGAACGCACGTGATTCAAAACATTGAATTCAAGTATGAGTATCTATTTCAATCCAGTGTTTTTGAAATGTCTAATAACCGAAAGATTCAAGATTTAGCCGGTAATGAAGGGTATCGGCCAATTTCTCTGTCCAATGATTCAAAGAAAGCTTGGTATTCAAGAAATCTTGTAACATATGTCATGGTCAGTAATTTAGGATAAGATAAACTGCTGAGCTAAATTAATTTTGCGAAAATTCACTGAAAATTATAAACAGCTTCAGCATGAATTTTTTCTTTTTTATCTATTCTTATTTTAGACTTTAAATTATTATTTTAGAAAATAATTCCAAGGGTTACAATTATTCAAATGATTATGCATTATTATAATATATTTAAAAATTAAAAACAAATTTTAATTAAATTTTAAATAAACAATTTTCTTAAACTTTGATAAATAATCTGGGATTTCTTTTCAACTAAATCTATATAATAAACATAATGGGTAAATTATGACACAGTTCATGAAATATGCAAAATGATTTATGAGTAAAAGAAAATTTATATGCATGTGTGATTACAAATCTCTATTTCTCTCATGTGTAAATAAAAATCTCTATTTCTACAAATCTCAATATATTTTTTAATATATAATCGATATATTGCGTGTCATTTTTAATGTGTAAAATTTTTGCATACTTCCACTGTACCTTTATACTAATTAGCACTAAATTTAGAATATTAATTAATTTTTGAAATTAGTGGAAATTTAGTTTTAATTAATTAACTAAATCAAACTTTATACATATGTGATAATTTTTGAGTAATTTTGACTATTTTGTTCCAAAGCTAAATTTTCATACAATAGAATAGTATGTGTGTGACTCAAACAAACGATGACTTTACCTTAAATCTCGTTTACCAAAAATGTAATTAAAAAAATTTAAAATAGTACTTATTAATCACATATATTGTGTATATGAAGCTAATTAAAAAGAATTTTTAGTGCAAATGGGTTTCAACCAACTATAAATGAGTGAAAAAATACTATTTCTTATATTTTTTCAAGCATTAAAAAAAGTATAAATTTTGTTATTATATTATTCATAATTAAAATTTAACTCAAAATATTATAGTATACACATTCATTCGTTTCAAAATTTAATTTTGGAACTAATGAATAAGTGGAACAAAGAATTTGATTTTTTTCCCCCACCTGAAATTGCATGACCAATACAATCAACTGTATATCCTGTTCGGATCATCAATATTCTAATTCTTCATAGATTTGTAGCATTTAGGCCTGACCAATATGATAATATGCTCGATTGAAAGCATGGAGAAACCCTCATGGATATGGATACCAGTACTAATACTATTATCCTTGAATTCTCTTTTAAACTCAAATGAGTACTCGAGCGCGTTAAGCGTCATCAATCTTTTTTGCTCTTTGCGAGATTTGCCCCAATTTCGGAGGAGTGACAGGGCTTCCATCCTCAACTCGTTTCCTGGAGCAAGTCATTCGCCTGTCAGTCTGCACTCGCCTATTCACGACTCTTCCGTCCCTCCCCCCTCCTTTTTACCCCTTTCACTGACGGACATTTCGAAACTTCCAAGTCGCGACGATCCCTTCTTGGTGCTGAAATGGATAGTGACGAAAACATTAAAAAAAACAAACAAAAAAAGTCTTTTTTTTTGTTAAGTGAGAAAATTTTTCAGTTACTTGTTGACAGAGTAGAGTCGCTTAAGGTGGCATTTTTGCCTACTTTTGTATTACTTTTTATTTAAAGTAAAAGTATATTTATAAAATTTACAATTTTTTATATGGGGAAGAAGTTAATTTCTAAAATTATCATTTCGCTTTATGCGATTAGCTTAAGACTTTAGCTTAATAACATCAGAAATAAAAATATTGAAATGAAACTTTAAAATATTCAATAATAACGCAATTGATATTTATTTCGAATAAAGATAATTAACTAAAAATGAGGCCGCATCAAGCAATTAATGTATTAAAAATAGGCTGAAATAACAGAAGTACTTACTGAAAATTGAAACGGTTATGTATAAGAACTAAAATAAAATTTTATTGTTATAAAAAGTTTTACCACGTCACAATAAGATTCACACAAGCATATTGACAATGAAACACATAGTATCCCATTATAGAATCTCAAGTTTGATTCAAACATCAGCAATTAATAAATAGCATAACATCATTTTCAAAGCTAGTCATTAATTTATAACTTGAAAACTCGCACCGTAATGCATTTTAAGCAAAAAAGGTATACAAATTGTTTTAATTTATATTTTATTTTAAAAAGTTAATAATGAAAAATTGAAAAAATTTAAAAATTTAATCACACACTTACAAAAAATTTTTTTAATAACGTGGAATTTTAGTGCCAATGTTGCATATTTTACAAACGTGTGAAATATGATACCATTAAATGCTGTTTTAAAAAAAAGTCTAACTTTAGTTAAATTTTCTCAGCACTATTTTAATTTTTATGCACTTACTCCTGATAGTCGACCAAATGATATTTTTTCAGTTCTAACTAATATCAAATAATTTCCTTATTTATTTATTTCATATCAATGAATATTTTAAAAATAATATCAAAATAAAATATATTGTTCCCCCCCCCCAATTACCATTTATTGAATGTTGTCGCTTACATACCTCAATTTGAGGCATCCATTTAGCAGTAAATACATTATTCTAGATCAAAACAATTTTTTTTATTGATATGAAATAATAGTTCTACTTTATTTTATTGATGTGAAATAACAGTTCTGTCTTTTGAAATCGTTATCTTGCTCATAAAATAATTTTCACGAGCGCGTATTATTTAAATTTATAAACATAAATTTGGGTAGTTAAAGTAAAAAAGAGAAATGTCTTTAATTAATAAAATAGTATTCATTTCGTTAAATTCTCTTTTTTTGTAATAAAGTTACCCGATATTTTGGATTGAAATTACTCCCTACATAAGTAGGAATCAAGTTATGAACACTTACTAAGTAAGTGTTCATGAGTTATAAGTGGGTATTCATATACAATTTGATTTAATATTATGTAACTCATATGTTTATTTAACAGCAATATTTTATGTACTATAAAATATAGCTGTTAAATAAATTATTTTTTATATCATTATGAATTTTTTATTTTTGTTTATCTACATTTTTCAAGAACGCATATATTATTTTTATTTATTTTGTTCATTGCTGGTCATTAATATATTTTAACTATTTAATTAATATTTCATAGAACTTATGAAGTCCAAAATTATATATTTTAACTAAGCATGCAATTTTCATCTATATTTTCTTCAAGTATGTTTTAAAATACATGCACTCAGTTTTAAGTCCCAATAAAAACGTAATAACAATTCAATGAAAAATTTTCCACTCTTTTACTGATAAAACTAGATTATCTTGTGATAAGATAATTAGCGCAATATAAAATAGGATAATCGAATACAATTAACTTTGCAGGAATGCAAATAATGTATTCATTATTATTTTCCTCCAAACAGCACTATTGAAGACAAATTGAATTATTCTATTTTAAAATACAACACAATATCATACATTTTTCACCGTCTGTGGGATAAATATGAGGAATAATCTACACCACGGGTAGCATTTTATTAAATCCTTTTTATTACTTAACAATATCTATATTCCACAGAGAGAAAATAACACACACACTATATAATATAAAAACTAACATAACCAAAGAACAAAACAATTCTTAAAGACATCTTCGAGCAGCAGCAGTCTCTAGTGTTCGAGCTTTTATCATCATTTGTCAGTTCATTTTGATCGTTAGAAGGTGTTGTTCTGCTACACGTTTTATACATACCATATTTTAGGAATGTATTGAATAAAATAAAATCCTCTAATCATTATATAAGCTGGAAAGGAGTTAGCTATAAGTTATCACCTATCCAGTTCTAAAACCTTGTAAGTTTGTCTCTATGATTAGATTTCCCATCCATTAAGGAGGACACTGTGTTACAAGACATATGTCACTATAATAAACGAATATGCATGTGTCCTAAGCCCCTCCTGTCCACTGGAAAATCAACCACAAATCACTGTCCAGGTTCACTTGCTTACCACCAGAGGTACTCACAAAATAAAACAAAATCGATCGAATATAATTTACTGCGTGGGAGACCAGGCACAATGATGCTGTGTACAGGTGACCCTGGAATCCCTTGATTTATTGCCACCTGGTGAAGAGTAAGTGTAAATATTTCGAGACAGCTCACACTGAGAATCGACGGGGGATTCAGTAATACATGTAGCTTTTGTGTCCGCCTTTTATCTGTATTCTGACATGAGAGTATTTCATGCCTTCATAGGCCCTTTAGTGACGGGAGGTTGAAATTTTTTCCTCCTTTAAATCATATTTTGGATAAAATTAAACGAGGATTTGTCTTGTCAAAAAAAGTTGTCTGGAATCTATGGACATATAATTGACTTAGAATTAAGATTTTTCCAAGAAAAAATATAGGGAATATTTTTTATTATAATATACCAAATAATATTGTTGAAGTATCATTCTGTTATATATTTTGTTTTGTTACACTGCATAAAATATTACGTAATGTCATTTTCTTATCAGTCACTGAAAACAACAATTCATTTTTACAATTTGCATCATGATTTGTAATTCTTATTGCTATTGAACTTGTTGCATAAACTTCACATTATCATTTAATATTCTACAAATATTATAATAGAAAATAAGTTTTTCGTATAACAAAAACCATACCAAGCATGCCTTTTGGATGTCATTTTCGAGAAAAAATTTAGCGCTTTCTCTGATTAATACGGTATTAATTCCAAATATTTTGATAGAATGATTCTTAAATTAGTAAACGAGTTCTTCAATCGAGTTCGTCGATCCGAGTATGCAATTAACTTAAGAATTGACGAGATGAATTAAAGCCATAGAATTATTAAATTAGTGCTAGGACCTATTATGTGCCTAAAATTCTTGCATAAGATATATCATTTAAATTATTCAGGACATTTGCATAGAAATTTTGCTAATAAAATACATTGTTTTTTATTGCAATTTATTTTCTTACAGAATATTAAACTTAAATTTTACTTCGATTTTCCTAAATGGTTTTCATAATTTGTTTATAAAAATTTAATTATAACTTAAATATTTTATTTTGTAGAAAATAAACATAAATTCATGTAAAATAGATGAAATATTAATATACGTTTTTACAGGTATATTCTATCCAATGTTTATAGACTTAATAAATGATATTTATTTAAA
This sequence comes from Latrodectus geometricus, assembly GCA_026290005.1. Classification (NCBI taxonomy): domain Eukaryota; kingdom Metazoa; phylum Arthropoda; class Arachnida; order Araneae; family Theridiidae; genus Latrodectus; species Latrodectus geometricus. Next base: position 74,481 of record JAPDSC010110892.1, on the reverse strand, counting down.
TTAAAGCTATTTTCACTGCAAGTGTCCAAATAATAAACCTACAATTTGTAAAAATTATTAAATTCTTTTTTTTAAATAATGTACATATATAATTGGTTATTTTTTAAACTTGGGAACACCAGTCGTTGATGACAAATATAAATTTATAAAAAATGAGAACAATGAAGCTGTTAAAAACAACCTCTTCATCAAATTTTAAGTAAAATAGTTATTCAATATATAAAGCAGTTACTGTTATAAATTAATCCAAAAGAATAAAATGGCTCTCACTTTTAATCAAAGAATCAAAATTCAATTAAATTGAGTAATTTCTGAAATGTTCTAACTTATCAATAAATGATTTATAATAGTAAATATATTTTTAGCATGCAAAGATACATACAGTTAAAATACTAAATATTTAAAAACAAATATTTCAGTATTAAAATTTCTGAATTTCTCCCGAGTTGAACCCTAAATTTGCTACTCTCATTTTTTAAACTAATCTAAAAGTCTGTGATACTCTGTCACTTTTTCAAATGGATTCATAAAAAGAGTTACTCAAATTAAAATTTCATTCAGTATAGCAATGCAAATTATCAACATTGTTGTTACGCAACATGTTAATTTATATTTCTTATTTAAATGTAAAATAGCTAGATTTGTAATATCAACCTAGACATAACATAACTTAAATGTTTTTTAATTAGTTTCAATTTATATGCTTATCTCATAGCTTACATTACTCATGGTATATGAATATTCTTAATATTAAAACTACATTGGTTTACACTCTTATAAGTTTAAACTCAAACCAAATAAACAAACCAAACAAAGTTTAAACTCAAATAAAGCAATTAACAGGAGTCAACAAGTACTTTCTTACAATCTATTTTAGCTGCTAGAGTAGACTTGGCCTTTTAAATTTAAATGCTTCATTGAATATCTTGAAGAACTTGGTTGATTATACATTCCTAATCACAAACGTCAAATGTTATTGCTTGCATTACAAAAATATATTTTTCATCCAAATTCCATAATTGCTGGAATCTTACTCGAATTTTAGTTATTCATTCTAATAAAGAAAACAGTTTTCGGTTTAAAACCTCTTCGAGAAATAACCCAGCCTCTCTGTTACCATTCTGACTTTTCCTAATTCGGCATGAAGATTCAATAAAAATTTTAAGATCTTTACACAAGCTTTTTGCGAAATAGGAAATCTTATCTACAAATTCCTGTCATGTTTTATGATATCGTTTGTAAAATACGCATATTTTCTTAGCATTAGAGAAATGCAGTAAGTACTACCGTTTGTAAATAACTTTAGAAATTTTCACTTCACCCATCACTATTTGTTAGAGAACTAAGGAACATAGAAAGTGGAAAATGATTATTAAGTAGTGAAATAAAAGATTTTAGTTATAATGTAATTACTACCTGTTTTTATCTTCAACTTCAGCAAAATCTATTTTGTGAACAAGATGGTGTACCTCCTAATCGATGTATCATCGTTGATAATCTTTTGAATGTCACTCAAAAATGGATTTGGCATGCAGATAGATGGCCCATTACTGGTCACTGGGTCACTTGATTTAATACTGCTGGACATTTTTCACTGGAAATTTGTGAAGAGCATCATTTACAGGAAGGAATTATCAACTACTAAATACCTAGAAGCCAAGATTACAATAGCACTGCTGCGGATGCTCACATGTACCTGGCGTGAAATCGACTACCGGCTTGACTCTACAACAGAAGCTACACAAATGAAGGTTCTTTCTCTCAGATAAGAACCATAAAATATTTAACTCTATCTATTTTTACTGTTAATTTAAATCTATTTTCATCATTTTATGCGCTATTAAATATAAAATGTGTTAGATCTTTTTTCTAATTATTTTTATGATTAGATTTTTTAATTTATTATAATTAAAGATGTTTTTTGTTAATTAGAAATTGAATAGCTATTATTATTCTGAAATTATCATATTTATGATATGAATAATTTTAATTTTAAGTAGAAACATAATATAATTTGCATACTCTGTAGTTATAAAAGCAACGTTCTTTAGTTCACACCAATTAAAAAATAGTTATAATATCTTGAAAAACAATGACAAATTTTCCTTAAAATAAACTTACGACTATGAAATTAAAGGTTTTTATATATACATTGCATATTCTCATTTAAGCTGTTTAAATCCTCTATACTTTCATCTTTAGGTATTATATTCATTAGAAAAATACTATTATAGAATGACTGATAATTAAATCATTCTTAAAATTATTCACTATTTTTAAAACCTATTTGAAATTTAAAATAGTTTCAAAGATATTTTAGTAATATATCATTTCATATACAAAGGAAAACTCTTTTCATTTGCTATTTCTTACATTTTCGAACTTTTTTTTTTTTTTTTACCTTTTATGCATCATTAAATTGTATCATGAGTAATTACTTCCAATTTTGGGGAAGATGTATAATATTTAGAGCATATAAATCAATTTCCAATCACCTTTTTTTTTCTTCAGGATAAAATGCAAAGTATTTTATAAAGGCATCGAACATTTTACAAGTGTATTAAAATCATTTAAAAGCATTTAACTATATTTTAGCCATTTTATTTCTAAAATTCTATGGTATTGTTCATTGCTGAAAGCATATAAAGCGGATTCATTCATAAAAATAATTTGTTATAGTTACGTGTTCTCTTGTAAGACTCCATTGTAAAATGTCACACACAGAATTATTTTAAAATTAAATCATTTACCAAAGTATGAATGGTTTATTAGTGAATGAGGTCAAAAAGATGGAATTAGTGACAAACAATTTGCTAAGGTCTTGTGTGGGTAGTAAAATGATTTTCTTTCAACTTCATGGTCACTTCGTAACTTCATTCGTACAAATTTTATATTTATTTGTCATAACGCTCATATGACAAATTTCATAACAGTATACCTTTTTTTAATTTACTAAAAAAGATTATCTAATTTTAAATTGCATTTATACTTTTCAACTTGTTGTATCTCAGAAACATTTCGGTAAAATATATTTTAAGCATTTTTATTTCGAAAAATGTTTTCAGCTCATTAATTTCTAATATTTTCATTTTGTTTCTTTAAACTACATTAGAGTCAGATATAATTTCTTGTATTTTCACCAACAACAACACTTTTTCTTACTGATTTCTATTGCATTTTTCCATTTGTGTATAATTTTTACTTTATTGTGTATATTTTATTATCAATAGTTATGTCCTTACTCTAATTTTAAACCTACATCGATTAAAAAGTAAGTGAAAACATAACTAGTATTCTGGATGGAAACTGTGAAATCGGAAAAATATTTTATCATACTTTATAAAACGAAATTTATAATATATATATATATATATATATATATATATATTATGCATGTGTGTGTGTATGTGTCTGAAAAATATTTATCAAGCATGAAATTCTTCCTTTTTACTCTCCTTCTTCCATTTAAATATCCCTATTTATTTTTCATCCATATCTCCCTAAATATTTTTTAATTTCTGTTTTCTAATAAATATTAAATTTTAAAAAATCGACCAATAAAAATAAATATTTGTCTAAAATTCACAAAGAAGTCTATATATAAAGTCTGTTTGTATTATCTGGTGAACAAACCATAAGCTACATTAATTTAGTAAAAATATTATTCCTCTTACGCTACTTACTTCCTTATTTGTTTCAAGCAATAAAATTATTTAAATCAAAGTTAAATTAGGTATAACATATATTATCTATGCAACAGAACTTTTTTCGAGTTGGTTGTATATGGGTAAAAATTCTGGCCTAATTTAGTTAAGTGGTGAATTTTGCATTTATTTTCATGTACTAACAAAAAAATGAATGTTGCATTTTTTTATATTCTATTTTATTACATTTTCTAATTGGAGGGCTACTAATTTTATACATTCCTTTTAGATACGACTGATCAATAAGATCTAATATCTGAAAAAATTCCTCCAAATATATTTTTAAAAGTATTGCATCCTAGCAAAAGAATAATAATGTTTGGCAGTATAATAATGTTCTGCTGTTGTGAAAATCTAAGTTACATTAAAAAAATCATGACAGTAAGGAATTACAGAATAATAAAAAGACATTTCGAATAAGATGCTATTGCTACTTTTAAAAACATTGAAATATTTTAAGGTTTCTAATGACTTAGATTTAGAGTTTTAACAAAAGAATTCAATTAAAAATCAAATTATTCAGTATTTTAATTATTAATATAAAAATAATTTCTTAGAAATTTGTAATTTTACTTTACTTCAATATTTTTAATGATTTTCAGAGGCAGATGATTCATTCATAATTAAATATATAATCTGTTATTTTCTGTATAAAATGCTTAAAATTACAATTTCAATTCAAAACTGTAAAATATACATCAATTACAGATTTTAACGTTTTGTGGATATTCAATTATTTATAATTCTTTTGAAATTAGTCGGTAAGAAAGGACTTTTAGCTAAATAAGAATTAATGAATGTCTGTTATACTTACTTTACTTTGCGAGAAAGTCGTTTTAAATAAATCATAACACATTAAAAATCTGAGCGAGTAACTTAATATTAAAAAAAAAAATAAAAAAAAACCCTCGTATTTTTGAATATGATAGGATTATTATTATTTTTTTTTTTACCGTTAATTGCATGACATTAAAATTTATACTGCTTTCAACCATATTTCGCTTAAATTCGCATGACGATGTATAATCTTTACAATAATACAATACAATAAGTTATAAAAATTTATATTTTTGTAAGTTATTTTTTCAGTGGATATTTAATTAGAGTAAGAAAATGTTAGATTAAATTAAAATTTAAATAGAAAATTTAAGTTTACTTTTTTAAAATAATTTATTATTTTATTAGCATGCATAACTTTTGCATCGATTTTGAATAATCAGAAATATTTGGAATTTCTTATGAATTGATAAATACTTTATGAAACTATTTTGCGTACATTAAATATTTTGATGAATATGTAACGAAACTCTTTTTTTCAGAAAATTTAAAATTGAACATTACTCTATCAAAAGATTAACTAGCCATAATTGGGGGAAACAAAATAAAAAAAAAACATATATTTGTCTTTGTTCACAACAGGCAATTATTTTCAACATATTTTTTTATTTTTCTGTTCCAATTTAAAATTATTAAAACTCAAACTAGCAAAGTAGTTTGGCTAAAACTTAATTAGACTTTTAAAGCTTCTTCAATTACTATCATGTCGGATTGTTAAATTGCTATCTTTTTCATCCCTTCCGGACTTTCAACCCAATTTTTGTCAATCGCTTTGTGAATCCTAGCTGTTTCTAGTTAGTTACCTTGACTTCTCAGAGGTCCATAACCTACTTAATCCATCTGGGTAAGAAAATAAAAAAGAAAATAAGCCATAAAAATGAAAACGAGAAGACCTCATTTAAAAGTGCCACGTAACAAGCATCTTACGATGGAAATTTATTTTTCCTCTACTAAACCACCCTTTTTTCAAGGTCTTGTCTCTTTTCCCTCCGCGCCAAGATTTTGACGCCAAGCAACGAAAGAAAGATGCCGAAATCGCAATGTTAAAAAATATGTATAAATAAATAAACAAAAATCAAAATTGGGGAAAAAATTGAGAAAAAAATAGTCGTGGGCAGGGGTGGATAGTAGGAGGTAGGGAAAAGTGTCGAGCATCCATCATACAAGTTGTCCTCAACTACATCATTAGGAATAGTGCCTATTACTTTTCCGCAAAGTGACAGTAAAGCTAAGGATGAGACGAAGTATGGTAAGGCGTTTTTTGTTCGTTTTTCTTTACTCCTTTTTTTTTCTTTTTTTTTTTAGAGAAAATTTGTTCTTCCCTCACCAGAAAGAAAGTTCTCGATTTTATGGAAAAATTTTTTTATTATTTTGAAGAGAAATTTTATTTTAAATAGTAATCTCGAAACATTTTTTTCTGTAGAAAAGAATTTGAATGGTGTATAAAAGGAAAAATCATATGTGGTCATTAAATTCATTTGGGAATGACGTACTTCCCTTATCATTTATTCGTCACGCCGAAATATTTTATCGTAATAACACAAATTTATAATTTTATTTCCTCCCGTTCTTGAAATTTAACAATCGTTAATGAATCTCATATTATTTTTCTTTCGAACAAGGAGTGCAATGGACGGAAATATGTATAATGCATATAAAACAATTTAACTGCATTAGAAGATGCTTGTAATTTTGGAATTCCAAAAGAGATTTCTCAAATGGAAAAATAAACAATCGCTGGAATAAATCCAGGCTTAAAAATTAGATAATTATTTATATTTATTGTATAAAACATTTAAAAATATACAATTATGCAAAAATGCAATCATCTCACAATATTTTGGTTTTCGTCTACCACTCTTCGATAACTTATTGCACATAAAATTTATTTTTCAACTTAAATCGACTCTCTAAAGTGACTTTCGAACTACAAACATTCTAAGAGTCAAACCAAGATCCATATGTAATCGTTCCCAAGAACTGGTAGCTCGATACTCATATCATTTGAAAAGGATATACTTATTTTAAAGTGAGTTTTTTAAAATAAAACTATTATTTACATAAAAGAAACAACTAAAAATAAATATTTTTTTTTTATTTTAAGTAATATTGTGACGTATGCAAACACACAATATTGTATATAAATTATTAAACGAATCATTTCAATGTAAACAAAAAATAAATTTTGAATAAAAGAAATAAATTGAATATAAGTTATATATAAGCACTGTTAACCTTTACAAAGCGATGTTTCTTGACAATTTACAATGAAATAGTTGTTCATAATCATAACAATGACAATAAAAGTTTTATACATTTCCTTAGAGATAAAATATATATTATTATCATATCACACATATATCACATGAAAATTATTTAAAATAAAAAATAATAAACAATGACTTTAATATTTTATCATAGAAATTTTATTTAAGTAAACACTTTAAAAAAATTATGAAAATAACAAAATCAATTGATTTAAATAAATATCTTCTTATTTTAATTCCATGAAGAAATTATGTATCTGAATTAAAATTATATTATTATTTTGAGACAAGGAAACGTAAGCATTAATAAGCATGATCATTCTATTTCTTATATTCAAAAACTCCTATTTAAAATATTTTAGCAAAATAATGTATAAATATTTTATCTTAATGATAAGTATAATAACTATTGCTTATTGTTTATGATAGTTATATTATACATTTTATGAAAGTAGATTATTGAGGCACTAAATGTAAGAAAATGTAAATGTTTCTATGTATTGTCAAGGATTCGTTTAGCTTTATAATTTTATTTTATAAATAAGTTGCACAAAAAAAAGCAAGTGTCAGATTTACTACAGGTTACACTAAGACATTTCAATGTTGGAAAAAAATTTTTTTAATATTATCTACGCCATTTACTGAATGCAATGCTCTAATAAAGACATTAATGTGAGCCACAGGTAAAAAATAATAAATTACACCCAAAATTTATTAATAAATGATTTCCCAAGCTTATAATTCAAACAATAAAAATACTCTAAATGCCTTTATGTTTCATAATATTTGTGATGAACGCTTTTTTATTTGTAGCACATATTTTTATGTCAAATTTCTTCATGAATGTTTTAAATTGCAAATAATTAATTGTTAGAAAAGGTGTTTTGATAAAAAAAAATATTTGATTTGACTATTATACGTGATTTGAGGTATGATTTATATACAATTCGTCCCGACTTTTCGTACTTAATGAATTATTATTTTTATTTATTAAAAAATATTCTTTTTATTTAAACAGAGATCTTAAACTACTGAGTTTGAAATACTTTCATTCGGAAATAAATTTAATTTAATTAATAAAATTTTCAGTTACTGTTATTTTTAAAAAATTTCTTGAAACTTTATAATTTTTCACATATTTTTTTATGAATTATTTTAACTACAACGATTTATTCAGTAGTATTAAACTCCTATCAAGCAACATCGGGTTGCTAAAGATTTACACGGGTGTTGACACAGTGGACGAGTGTTAGAGCGTTATAAAAATACATGTTATATTTACCCTCAGAATTTCTGAAAAATCTATTGCACAGTATTTATCAACTTAAACGACAACGAATTGCAACCTCATTGGTGATATGTATAATGAACAATTCTATTGGTGATATTTGTATGACTTCTCTGAAGTTCGAATATTTTAGAAAGTTGAAAGATGGTCAAAGTGTGACTAGCGTTGTGTCTAATGTCGTAATCACTCATAACATCGTCTCTCAAGCCTGAAAGACATTTCAATTGATACAAATAGTTTTATTAGAATCAAATAGAAAGGATACCAGTGGATTTATCGGAAAATACGCATTACTTGATAACATGTGTAGCCTTTTAGCATGAGCTGGAAACTAATGCTGACCACGCCTATTCACTACAGATGGCATATTCTATGGTGTAGGATCTATCAAAACTGGATAGATGAGAAATGGTAGGAAGTGCCTTATACAGATGAAAGTATATTTTGTCTGACTACCGTTTATACCGTATACTCATTTCGAAAAAAGTGAGATGATATCCCTTCCATTGTAAGCGAAAGAGACACAATTAAATACCTTTATAAGGTTATTCAATGTTAATACTGATCTTCATATTTTCACAAGTGGTTTAAATGCAGATGCAGGCTAGATGCGTACAAAGATTATTCTTCCTCATATGTGTTTTTCCTTCTTTCTTTTTTTGTTTAAATGTTTTGAATTGACAGTTCTTCTTCATCGATGACAAGACTTTATAATATATTGGTTTTGCAGATCTATTGAACTGTGTAGTTATTCAAACTATAGATTTTCCAATAAGATCACCCATCTTTTTGGATTGAATAACCTAAAGCGCTTGACAGCATGTCACCAACCGCTATCAACGATTCGGAAATAGTGATTGAAGTAACAAAATAAATGAGTATGTATGTCTCAATTAATTCCCTGACATACTTATACTTTGAATTGGCGGATGGTCTAAAGCCTCAGCATGGCAGTCGGGAAAGATTATATCTCGCATATTAAATTCTAAAATTTTCTCACCAGTCACTTATAACATGAAAGATTTGGTCTTCTGTGTTATTGCATTGAAACTAGATTTTTTTATAGTTTTATTTTATTTATTTATTTATTTAACTAAAGTCCCTTTTCTATCCTTTGAATTTCATTTTTGGTTTTATAATATTTTCGCATCTTCTTACAAATATTGGGGCATTATTTCTGCCAATTTAATGCATTTTTGCATGATGTTACACTTGATAGTTTTACAGACCAATAAAATACAAAGTAATGAACAAATCCAGTAAATTATATAGTGTTTGATTGTTAATAAAAACATTTTCAAAGTATAAGCATCTTGAATTTTTGGCGCTGATGTAATTTGAGGTAAATTTTTTAGTAATCTGATGTAAAATAGAAAATAAATGTAAACTTAATTTTTCTTTGGAGTTATGAATATTATTATATTTAATTATTAAAAATATGTTACAAAAAACATTTTAAACATTGGAAAAAATTTGAAAGAAAAATTTTTATCATTAAGAGAAAAATATAAATTAAATGAATACTTTATGATGCTATCATTAATGAATATGATGTTATTTATCGGGTGTGTGTGCAAATAAATGTTTCCCATTTTTTTTAAATTGTGTATTTGATCAATATAAGTTTAAACTACTAAATTTCGCATTTTATAATATATTTATATTAAAAGTTTCATATTTTTATTCTGCAATATTTATTACAGAGAGTTTTAAAATTCCCCTTTTTTGTACTGTAAAATACAATGTACATTTTAAATATATTTCAGTAGAAAGTAAAGGGTTTAAAAATTAAATAGGAAACGTGATGCATTTTTCTTTAATATATGCATTTTTCTTAAGGTAGTTAGATAATTCACTGACACAATTCGAATGTTTTCTTTACTAATATCTAAACTTCTCTTGAGAAGCAAGACTAAGTAAAGTTATACAGCATTCCATTTGTCTATAGCTTACATATTTTACTCTACACTCCTTAAATAAATAAGGAAAATGCTTGATTTCCAATTTTTCAACATTTACTATATACAACAATACATACCATTCAGACTGTTTTATAATTTGAATAATTGGTTTTCCTTATAGAGATATATGTTGAGGGAAAACTAGAAAAAATGGATACGGTGATCATAATTTTTTTTAAAAAAATTGGCTCTTAAATTGGTACCATCATTTTTTAATTAGCCATTCTGAAATGAAAGTAAATTTTTTCCATCCTCAAAACAACGGTAATGCCACAAAAATCAATTTGACTGTTTAATCATAATCAAAAATTTTTTCACCAATAATTTGCTCCATTGATTTCTAATTTAGTTTATTAGCTTTAAATTTTTCTGTAAACAAGCAAAGACTGGAAAAAGTGCAAATGCTTGAATGATTATCAAATAAATAAATTTTCAACACGCATTTCAAATATATTTTCTTTTTTCTCAATTAATTTTTTTTTCTCTACTATTCTTTTTATTATCTAACAAGCACAAATAAATCGATTCTTCACACAAAAAATGTATCTTTTAAATATACTTTCCCTCTTCCTCATTATGTAGATGAATATTCTGTTTATTGTAACCTATAAATAATCTGTCAGCATAATAGCACAAAGATCTTAATTTTTTTTATATGTGATAATTTTAATCCTTATAAACACGATGCTTTAATTTTGAAACTAAAAATTCAAGAAAGATAAAAAAAATTTTCCAAGTGTATCCTAGAAAAAACCAGAAATTAGTAATACACTTCTAATTCTTTAATATCATTACATAACCGACAGTTTCATTCAGACCTTTAAAGGCTCTTATAAATGCTTTCCTCGATATTTTAAAACCGCATCTAACATCTCAGTTATATTTTAGGGAGAAACAACTCTAAAATAAAAAAAATCTTAAAATTGGCATGTAAATGCATGCGCTAACAAATTGACCAGCATACGGTAGATTTTTAATTTTTTTTTTTTAACTGTTAATAACATTGAACGTGAGGTCATTAATTAAATATAAAATCGTTCCCACTTTGCAGACAATATAAATTTTATTTTCATACCACATTATAAATGGCTTAATTGTACTTCTAGGTGGTAATATTGACCATTTATATATGATGACTTTCATAAGCACCATATCGAATCGAAGAGTGTAAAAGCTTTCATTTCAGTTCAGTTTTATTTTTAACTATATTTTTAAAAAAACTATATATTTCATTTGCTTACTCATATACCAATTTTGTGGAAAAAATTATAAACACACTTTTCTTCTAATATTTAATAAATTTGATTATGTATGATTTAATTTTGATATCCAAATATATTTATGGAGTTTGCTGCAATGTCGGTTTAACACAATTATCTTGTTTTTCTTATACATTATGTCTTCCTTTCCATCCACCCTAATATAATTGAGTCCTTCCCGGGGGGGGGGGTCCCATGGAGGGGGGTTTCCATCGGAAATCAACCTCATATCTTCACCACAGTCAACAGTCACTTCTCAGTTTCAATCTAAGGTTTATTTTTTCTTAAAGGAAAATGTGTTTTAAGAGAGTGAAATAAATTTTAATTGGAAACTTTTTGCTTAGCTTTCTACGATTCAATTTCTGAAAAGATGAAACTTAAGATCATTTCATTATGTGAATTAGGAAATTCCGTGATAAACATGCTGCTTTAAGGATCATAGAAAAAAATTCCTTTTCTTTATCACCTTCACTGAGAAATTATATGCTAAAAACTATTCCCTTCTTCCTTCTTTAAATAAATGGTTTGGTTTTTTTTGCATACATTTGAACAGAGTTTAATAGTTAGCAGAAAAATTCAATTTACTTTGTGTTTATTGTATACATCGATTTTTTTCTTCTTTTTTGAGAATCTTTCTTTTTTGACATGAGAGATCCTTAAAACTGTAATGTTTGAGTTATATTTTTCAATTGGTGGTTAAAATTCCGTGAACCAAAAACTAGAGTTCTACCGAAGATAATGACAAGGATATATTCTCCAAATTTCTATTAGTGGGCCTTAACACTATTCTTGATTTCAATAAAATTACGTAAAAACACCACAAATTTAGCATACTATCCTACTAGTTAATTTCAGGTTATCTTTATCTATAATTTCGAAGATGTCAATACACTTTTAACTCATGAAATATACTAAGAAAAATGAGAAAGATTAAAAAACATCACAAAATGAGTCACTAACATTAACTGAAGCAGAGTAATAGCAAAAGTGGACTTTATTTTTTTCAGTTTTAACATAAAGCATGTTTATATTTAATTTACACAGAATGAATGTTTTAATTAAATATTTAAATATTAAAAAGTGTTTACATAAAATTGTTTAAAGTTGTGTTCATTTTCTTAAATGTGTGTTTATGTAAGTTTGTGATATTATCAAAATCTACTTTTATTGATTCTTATCATATGTTAGCTCTCTCTTGCCATTCCTGATAATTGGTAAAAGTAATATCAATTTTCATTAGATCAATGTTTGATGAAAAAAAAATTGGGAAATTTTAAACTTTTCAATCGATTATTGTTTGATTTTTTAAAATCAATTTTTGCTCCGAAAAAAAAAAAATAAATAAATAATAAAAAAAAATTTAAAAAAAAAAAAATTTTAAATCTAGTCATTTCTGATTCCTTTTTTCAAGATATTTCAGAGTCAAATGATAATCATTGCATTTTCCTCTTCTATCAATGTTTTCTTTCTGAAAATGATGTGTATATATATATATATATATATATATATATATATATATATATATATATACGAGGGTCACACTGAAATTTTTGAGATACAACTAGGTTTTTAAAGTTATACTTACAAAATTTTAGGTGTGTTCAAAGTGGTCTCCTCCAGCATCAATACACTTTTGTAGACGAATTTTCCACAGAACCGCTTCCCTTACAAATTTTTTTGAAAAAAATTGCAAAAAATCATCACATTTTTTTATTTTATTATTAAATACAAGGAAACGAAACAAAACAAAATATGTAGGTTTAAAGGTGAATTTTTATTTTTTTACGGGTAAGGTATTTTTTTACAGGTGTAAAAGCATGTAGTTTTAATATTAGTTTACTATCCCGAGTTATCTCGGGCAAATGGGGAAAAAAGTTAAATATTAGTCTTTGTATGATAGTTTTTGAAACAAGGGACAACACATAGTGATACTTGACATTCCGTACTCTGGTATCTTGTCTCTTTTCTTACGGCATCATCGCCATTAATTTACTTTTTTTCAACGCAATTGTCCTCCTTTGTACAATACCAATCCACAAGCCGTCGTATACTATACCATAGGGAAGCACGTGACCAATCCCGCCAAAAATAAAAAAAGAAGCGAAATCAATCCCGAGTTTTCTCGGGGTAATAATCAACTGCAATATATACGAACCCGAGATAACTCGGGATAATCAGGCAAGCGGTTAAATGCCTCAAGCCATTCATTTCTTGGAATAGGTGAAAAACATGCACTTATAGCCACATCAATCTCTTCTTCAAATGCAAATGACGTCCACGTAATTTCATTTTCAGATTAAGGGATAACCAAATGTCGCACATAGCTAGATCAGGTAAATACGGTGGATGTTCGATCACTTTAATTTGTTTTTGCTTAAGAAACTCAACTGTTAATCCGGCAGTATGTGAAGATGCATTGTCATGGTGAAGCATTAGTCCCCTAACATTCACTTCTTGTAGAATTTCTGGAAGACATTTAGTGGTTTACCAGTTTGCTGTTACTGTCTTCTGTCCTTCCAACTTGATGGCTTTGACTAATCCCGTACTTCTGAAGAAAACGGCGTACATCAATTTTTTCAGTGCGCGTTGTTTTTTCATCATTGTCGGCGTGGGATCATCTTCAAAGAACCATACTTTGCTTTCTTGACGTGTTGGAACGTCAAAAAATGGTATGTACGTTTCATCACCTGTTACAATTTTAGAAATGATGCGGTGGCCACCATCATTTAGCAATTTAAGAGATTCTTTACTGATTCTGACACGCTCCTCTTTTTGGTGCTTAATTAGATTATGGGGAACCCAACGACAAACTACTTTTTTCATGAGTAATTCTTCAGGAATGATTTTTTGTACGGCTGCGGATCCAATGTTAAGTTCCTTCTGTATCTTTTGATAGGTACAGCGATTATCATCCATTAACATTTTTCGTATGGCAGACACATTATCAGGGATTACTGCCGACGACGGCCTTCCTGTGTGTTCTTCATCCTGAAGAAAATTGCGACCTTTTCTAAATTCTCTAAGCCATCTGAATACAGTAGCACGAGCTGGAGATTCATCACAAAATGCTAATTGCAACCGTTGAACGCATTCTACTTGATTTAATCCTGCTTTAAAATCGTAGCAAATCATGGTGTTAAAATGTTCTCGCGTCAACTCCATTTTCTCTTCTGTTTAAAATTGATTCTACACTAAACAAGTTGAAGTAAGTAAGTAAAAAATCCTCTTCTGTGTTAAAATACTTTGTATTTTAAAGTTAAACCGTTATTTTTATTTTGTAAATACTCGCATATCTCAAAAATTTCATAAAATTTTTAATTTATGAAATTTCATAAAATTTTTAATTTATGAAATTTCATAAAATTTTTTATTTTTTCATGTTTCTTGAATCCGTAGAATCTTACGCTACAATTGCATTTTACAAATATTTTATGCTGGAGTATAAATGAAAAAAATTGATAATAATTAATGTTTTACTTTAAATTATGTCGATAAGGAAAAACTTTTATAATAAGTATTTACAGTCATTTAAAATCTATTAAATATTAATAAATAATAAATACATAATTACAATTGAAGGTAATTTTCAGTTAAAAAAGAAACACGCATTATATATATATATATATATATATATATATATATATATATATATAAATATATATATATATATATAAATAAATAAGAAAAGAAACATTAATTTCAAATGAAAGTAAATGCTTAAAATTATTAGTCCCAATTTAATTTTTAAATCATTTTCTTAATCAATTTATTAATTTAAATCAATTTATTAATTTAAATCAATTTATTAATGTTAGCATAATCAACGCAATTCAAGAGAAACTTTTA
Organism: Latrodectus geometricus; assembly: GCA_026290005.1. Classification (NCBI taxonomy): domain Eukaryota; kingdom Metazoa; phylum Arthropoda; class Arachnida; order Araneae; family Theridiidae; genus Latrodectus; species Latrodectus geometricus. Next base: position 59,319 of record JAPDSC010110892.1, on the reverse strand, counting down.
TTGTTTTTATTATCACATAAAATAAATGTGCACAATATCATTCTAAAGAAAAATGAAAAATTTATACGTTTTAGCCAGGAAATGCTATTGTTTGATAAAATTAATTAGACTCTCATTAAAATAAAGTAATAAATAAAGGATATGTTTAGTTAATGTTTTTTACATACATTTCTATTTAACTATAAAAAGTATTCTCTCTCTTAAAATTTAACTTTTTTATGGTTTTCTACACTTGACGCCCAAGCATTTAATGTGATTTTGGTTTTTATATCCATAATCCTTGTTAAGATTCAAAGATTAAGAAAATTTAGAGTGTCAATATCTGTTCTTTCTTCCTTAAAATACATAATAAAAATAACAATTTCATGCGAGTTATATCTCTTTCACGGTACATCTTTGTATTTCATAAAACATTTGCTACAGCTATAATTTGTGACAAAGTAGCTTCTTTTTTTCTTTCTGATTTCAGTTAACTGTCCAAATAACGCTAAAAGAAGCTCGAAGGGATGTGAGAACATTCTTCACGCATGTCATGGCGAATTCTTGTGTGAAGCTCAGGTGTTTGGGGGCCCCTCGCTTGCGAATATAGATGGACCCTTTCTCATGCACATGGTATCGGTGCTCTTTTATCGGCTTGATGAATCGATGTCAGCCCCCAAAACATGCCGGAACAAATTGGAAAGTCGGAACTGCAAACGCCCAGCCCCTTTGGAACTCACTCCCCTCTCATACCCTTCTCCTACCCCTTTCCGCTTATAACGCATACGAAATTCATCATATTTAAGGCACATGTTTTGAAATTCCTTGAGTTATCTGAATTTAAAAATATCTACTAAAATATAATAAGCATTATTATTAATTATATTTCTAATGAATATAATTAATCGAGAAAATACATCTTTAATTAAAAATCTACAACTTTTAATTTTTAGCATTGTAAAAATAAGCAGTTAAATATAATAATTTAAAAATTGAATATGATAATCCATATAATGATTCTATAAAGAATACTTCTGCAAAGTATAATTGATATAATGTGATTATAATCAACTTTAAAAATGTATGACATAAAAATGAAATTGTTAAGTGACAAAATTTTATTTTAATAATTATTCATCAACTTTTTTTAATGAGAGCGTTATAGAAACGTTTCAAATAATTTATTTATTCAAATGATAGATAAAATAAATTCTTATTTTGATCGGAATTATTGATATGTAGGCTTTACAAAACTATGGTAACTTTTTTTACAGTTAAATACATGTCATTACTTTTAATTGTAAAATTCGACCTAAATAATGTTGTTCGGGACATTATACATCGAAGAAATTTTACTAAGCTGACTAAAAAGTGCTAGGGTAGTACAAAGTAAAAGGCTACAAGCTACTACAAAGATAACTGATATATGAATTAGTGTCTTTTATTGTAAATGTATTTCATATTAATTTAAATTAATCACTGTTCTGATTACTCGTCGCGAAAAAATGAGTATACTGGTTCATTGTTTGTTATAGTACATTTTTTCCATGTAAAAAAAATTAAGGTTATTTTTTTCAGTGAACTGAAAATCCAGATATAAAAGCTCTTCTCAAATAGCTTAAAGCAAATCGATGAAATAAATAGTTTATTTTAAGGATACATTTTGATCTTAAATGTAGAGGAATTTCTTAGATACTCAAAGTAGGTGATACATAGCGAATTATTTGCAGACATTGCTTGATAAAACATACATTCGGTTTTGTTCACAGAAAAGAAACATTATAGTTTTTTAACTCAGAGAAAAAAGCTTTTTCCTTCAAAATAAATAAAAATTTTTATTTGTAGAGAAAAAATTTGATTTAATGAAAGTGAAATAATTTTCAGAAATTTTCATAAAATGTAAGAATCCTGTTAATTATGAGCAAAAATATATGACAAATATTTTTAATATAATTGATTCATTAAATAAAATTATTATGTATGAGAAATATTTTCTTTTCAAACTTATGGCAATGAATGCTTAAATTAAAATTTAAACATTGCTTAGTGCTATAAATATTTTTTACAAGTAACACAACAGGCCTTCTGGACTAATATTTATTAGTAGTGTATTATAACAGAAGGAATTGTTTTCATATAAAAAAATAGCATAGAAATAAAAATTAAAGGCAATTTCGTAAAATATTTTATTTTTAACCAACTGAGTTATTGATTTTAAATATGTATTTCATATAATAATAAAACACAATTTTATAACATTGCATAAACTTTTGAAGTAAAAAAAGTGCAACATAAACTCAACTTTATAGAATTTAAAAAAATTAATTAAATTTAATTCTTAAATCAACTAAATTCTTAACAGTTAATATTCGATTTCTTAGAATTAAGGAAAAATTTCAATTTAGATTAATAATTTTTCATCTATTCACTCTGATAAGTAAAATTAATTATTAACTCAAATTGCTCTTAATAATTATTAAGTAAACACTAAATTATTGCATGTATGTAAAGTTCTAAAATTAATATTTTACTTTATTGCGTAAATTCAAATTACTCTGTATTATCGTTTATATGAATCCATTCCTATTTTGAAATAATATTCGTCAAACTGCCTCTGCTGTAAATAAAATATATAGATAATCCAAATTCTGAACGGAATTGTATACTATGCCAAGGAATTTCAAAAATGCCAAATTGAATGTGTAAAACTAACCTAAGGTACCTAAAAGCCATTCTCAAGTGCAACAGAACTTTATGCCATTCAACATAAATGAAGAACCAGTTCTAATACTATAAATCAATTCTGTGCTTTTATCTTCATCGTTTCCTTTGTTTTTAAAAATTTTAGAGCTAAGTAGTATATTTTTTTCGTAACATCTGAAGAGTTTATTAATAATTACTTTTTCATGAAACAAAAAGTAAAAGCGCAATGTAAGGAAAAATATTGACATTGGACAAATTATTAAATATTATATTTCGCATTATTTTATGCACAAAAACATGTATTATATTATTATTTTACTTTAAATCTTGATTACTTATATTTGTTTTGTAAATTAGTCTTATCAGACAGTAAAAGATTATCATATTGTAAGAGATATAATGATGAATTTTCACTACTTGTGTATTTGATGTAAAATCTTTTTTAATAAGAAAAAAATGTAAAATATAGCTCGATGCCAATTCAAATAAGTTATCCCAGCAAATATTATGTTTCACTTTATTTCAAGTGATCATCAAAATCAATTTTATTGATCTTCGCCAAAGATATAAAAGCTCGTCTTATCTTCTAAAGAGGCATAGGAAACTAGTGTTAAATAGAACGTGCTGACAAGAGGTCTTTAACAAGAAAAAAAAGGAGCTTCCAACATCCTACCCGCAGTTCTATTCTTGGGCATTAACACGTGACGGGGTAAAACTCAAGCCCTATTGAATAAGAGAAATTCAGAGAGGCCCTTTTCTTGATGGAGGAACTTATGACAGGATCTCGTTCACCGCAGGCGTCACAGCCAGAAGATCTTGTTCGTTCCATCCCTGCATTCCGTCAAGTCAAGACAACGGGACACAATGTTCCGACTGTGTCTTCTGAGCTGAAGACTTTAACAGACCCTCACTTTCAGGCAAGGAATGCGCCCTCTTGAGAGAATTTTTTAATATTATTATATTAACCTCTTTTGCCTTATTCCTCACAATTTTTTTTTCTGACCACTCCCTGCCATGACCTGACAAAAACCTCATCCTGGGGAAACTGACTTCTAACACCACGTGCATCCATGGGTGGTCCCCACCCTCTCTTCTCCATCAGAGACCTTGCATCTTGACCTTTTTTTTTTTCTAATTTTATTTCTTACATTACCATGCCTCACCCTTGGACTTCAATGCGTTGGCCCCTCCCCCTTGGAGGAGGTCCTTTGTCTAAAAAGTCGGAACATTTCGTCACCTTTTGTGACGTTTCCGTTCAGCATCCTTCCTCGAAATAAATATTCTTTTCATGATTATTCTCGTATGCTGTTTTCCATGATAAAAATTGTAGAAATTCTGCTTTAAACAAAACTGAATTAAAATATATAATTTTTTCAGTACAATGACGAAATTAATCCCAACTTATATTTTTATTTAATAACTTTGTTCACGAATTACTTTCTTTGTCCATTTAAAAAAATAGACATTGTTATTAATTTTAAAAAAGTTAATTCAATAAATACCGAAATTTATTCGAATTTTTAATCCTTTTATCCAAAAATTAGAATCCCTGTTCCCACATAGCTCTAAGAAACTAAATTTCTAAATATTGGTATTGATAGTTAAATCAAACGCGGTTGGTTGATTTCTTAGTCGGTCGTCACTCAATTTTTGCACACATGAGAAAATTCAACCAGTAATTCCCTTCAACATTAAACATTTATCTGCCTATAATGTAGTTGATTCAAAGTTGAAGTAAATAATTCACAATGTGATCTTTCACTTTAAAATGACGTTATCCTTTAACCGAGAGCCTTCAGTGCTCAGTTTAACTGACCTTTCAGTGTTAACAGAATTAAAATTAATTTAATTTATTGAAAGCATAGAGAGCTACAGTTACTTTATAGAAACTATTTTTACAAATTATTAAATATATTAGAGAATTAGATAGTTTCAAATACATGTTTTAAATTCAATAATTCTAAGTAAAAGCACAGAATTAATTTTTAGACAAGATTAAGCCAAAAATCTTTAAAAAATGTTTTTATAACACCAAAAGCAGTGATAGCTGAAACGGAGATAGAGAATAATTACTAGCAGTTCGCAGAAGTTATGATAGATCACGTTGATTTTTTTGGGTTGACTGATTTCGACTCATGAATACTTCAAAATAATTTAAAATTTGAGAAGTAAATTTAAGAAACACTTCAAAGATTTAAAATGTTGTACAGTTTGTCATGTCATCTTCTATAGAAATTGCTGCTGAAGAGTTCTCTTCTCATGTAATGGATGAGAGTTTTGATTTCCAAGAACATAAACCTGCAGAGGAATTGGAACTGAGTTACGTATAAAATAACTTCAAATGATTTATCTATTAAATCACTTTTATAAAGTTCTGAAAATATTTGGTCTCTTGTTCCTAAAAAAAAATATCCAATTTTAGTCCAAGTTTATCTCAAAGTAATGGCAGTACTCAATTCTACGTATTTGTGGGAAATTTCTCCTTCCAATATTGAACTTAGTAAAAATAGACATAAAAACAAACTCATTGATGATTTGGATAACTTTATTCGATTGACAGATTGACAGATGATGATGAATTGATGATTTGGAAAACTATTTCACTGCCATTCATCTCAATGTTAAGAAACCTGCTGATGATGGAAATTGTCCCACGCATCTCATTAAAGTTATTTAGTCTGATTTAAAAAAAAAAATTATACATTTTTATTATTAGCAATGTTTTAATTTATTTCTTGGGTGTAATTCAATTTCATTTTCTTTTTATTATATACAGCTTAATTAAAACTGATAGAAAATTTAATAGAAATGTAAGTTTACAAACAATAAATAAAATAAAAAAAGTTCATAACTAATTTTGTTGACAACTCATAATAAGATTAGAAAACGGTGCTGTAAAGATAAAATTTAAAAAAACTCTTAAATTTCAAACTGAAATTCAATGCGAATTTTTGATTGGTAATATTCAAAAATTTTACAAAAGTAAATATGGTTATGAAATAAAAATAATTCAATAAATGTGAATTATTATCACAATCCAAGTGCTTTTATTGGTTTATTTATACTTTAAAGAAAATATAACAGTAAAAGACTTCACATTAATTATTTTGCTTTGGAAAGGTGTAAAGCCCCAATTATTGAAATAAATGTAATAAAAGCGCAGTATAAAAAAATGCACAGCAAAACAAAAAATAAAATACATTAAAAAATATTTTCAAAAAAAATTCGCCCCCGCATTTTCTCGCCTTGTGATAAGACAACCATGATGCGCAGCTGTAGTTATTTGGGACACCCAATCTCCTTCCCCTACCTTCACCCCCTTTCCTTCCTTCGGTTTTGGAAGGGGTGCGGTTGCCATAGGAACACGTGGCTTCGATCCGCCCGCCAAGCAGTCTGGGAAGTTACAGGAAGTGTGGGAGAGATCTTTTGCAGCCGGGGAAGCCATTTTGAATCTTTCGGTTCTTCCGCCCCACCCGGTTTCCCCCTTCTTGATCCCCCCAAGCAACCGACTTTGAAAGTGTTATTTGCCCCGGAGGTGAGCTTTGCACTTGCAGCTTTGAGTTAGGGGGAGGTGTGGGTGTCAACTCCACCCACTTCCCCCACTCGCGGAATCCGTTTTCGAAGGGAATATGTGTTTGACTGTAGTCTACCCCTGCTGTTACCAGACTTCGGATTCGAATTTTTATTTTAACTATTTTGCTTACTTTTTTTTCTCACATCACCTCCCTTCCTGCATTCAGTATGACTTCGGTTCTGTTTTATTTCATGCTCGCTTTCTCGCCTCACGAATCTCAAACATTTGCCCAATGCTATATTTTTTCTTAAATTACCGATGCATTTTTATGAATATTAGATGAATCATCTTTTTTTTTCAGCTATATAAACTTGAAGAAAACAAATTATAAAAAATATATAATAAAGTGCATTGTTATACTTTTTTATGTAAGAAATGCATTATATTATTCATACAAGAATCCATATAATCGAGATTCATTACATATATATATATATATACCACAATTTATCACAAAATCAATGCATGAAGGAAAGGGTTATATCTTCATCATTCTTGTAGTGCCTTCGATTGACATATTCCTGATAAAGTGCAGTAACGATCAATCGTAATAATTTTTCAAATGGATCTAAATGTTAATTGTTGATTCAAATAGATTATCAAGATTATTTTATTAAAATTTCAAGATTATTTTATGACATTTTTTTAAGAATTCTTAAAATAATTATAAATCTAAACAAAGTGATAAGATAAAAATATGTAAAATACAGTAAAATTTTATAACTTACAGTTATAAATTATTATTAAATCTCTCAAATTAAAAAAAATTGCATTAAATGAACTATTACTTGTTTTTTTAACATTCAGCGATGAAAATTACTTGATTCAGCACTAATTTTAAATATAAATCTATAATTTATTTCCAAAACCATAACTGAAAATTTCTTCGATTATTTGCATGAGTACTCGTAGATAAATTATTAGAAACTGCTTTTTTCACATCTAAAATTAAAGGAAGGAAGTATACATTTCTTCTCCGTTATCTGAAAAAAATTCAATCAGCAAAATATAAATATTTTATATATAATAATCAAAGTGAAGTACTATTTTTGGCTCAAAAAATAGCGTATTTGGTACAAAGAAAATTTTTCAGTAAAATTTAAGAAAAACTTAACAATTCAGCTAAAAAAATGAATAAATATTTCATTAAATAAGTCAAAATAAAGTTAGAAATATTTAGTTGGGAAGATGAACATTGAACTTGAATCAACCAGGATAATCAAACTTCTTTATCAATTTCTAAAGTTTTTTTCAAGGAAAGAAAGTATTAAATATTATTTTATTTGTATTTCATGTTAGACCATATTAATTCAGAGTGATTGCTGTTTCTACATTGTGCTAGAGGTCTACCACAAGTTGCTGGTAATGCAATCTCTAGAAAAGTGTCAGAGACGAATCTCTGTTGAATAAAAACTACAATCTGTAAAATCTTTAGCTTCTCCTTTTTCAGTATTTGAAGCCAACAAGCAAAATTCTAAATAATATGTATTCTATCTACATAAAAGGCGTAATCGGAAATTTCCCATGTAATGTTCACAACAGTGAGAGTTAACGTAATAAATGTGCACAAAAATGTAACTTTGAATTATTCAATATAATGTGCAACATTTTTTTCAGGACAATAAAAGAATCTATAATATTTTTGTACTATATTCATTATATATAGGTAATTAATAAACATCATTATCAATAAATTTATAGAAAATGTATAAAAATGTCTTCTTACATAGATAGATTTATGTATCTGACTTAATCAGTGTAAAAATTAAAACAATAAATAAAATGCAAGCCTTTAATACAAGATTGAATAAACTATTGAATCTTAAGCAAATGTGTCACAATATTTGCATAACCTTAAACAGTTTCAAAATAATTTTATTTGTAAGGTAAAACCAAGTTATCTGTGATTTCGTTTAAAGAAAAT
>JAPDSC010110892.1:12316-41139 GCA_026290005.1 Latrodectus geometricus | reverse complement strand
TTCTAAAAAAGAACATTTGTTTTGTTGATATACTTAAGTATAACTTAAGTATATTTAAAATGCTTTGCAAGCATCAATCTGGCAATTTAAAATAAAAAAAAAATTGTATTTTTCGTTTAGCATTTATATAACTTGAATTTATAACTACATACAAATAAATGTGCGGTAAACTGACGAGTTGAGTTGAGTTAATTAATTCTAATTAACTAAATGATTAAAATGAAAACAGGACTCAACATTAAAATTACAATTCTAAGAAAGAAAGGCCCCATAAATGAAAATCTTTGACCATTGTCTAGATACTAGATAGTTGTTCACCATCAAACATTCATATAACATTCATCAAACATTCTTTAAACTACAATATTTATAATACTAAAATAATCAAAATCGTTATGTGAAAATGTCCAAAATTAGAATATACTGTTATATACAAAGGATCAAATTTAAGAATCAAAATACTCAAATCAATTTCATTTATACATGGCAACCAAAAATATGAAATTTGATCATCATGAGCAAAATTACCAGGTTTTGAATATATTGAAAACGATAAATTATTTACATGTTGAAATGGTATTGATAATTTTCAGAGGAATATTTTCTTCTAAAGTAAATACACTTAACATAATAATTTACTAAGTTTTGTAAGTAGAAACTTTCTTTTTAATTGTCGAAAATTGATGATCTAAATATGCTTTAAATGTAACAAATCTTGGAATTCATCTGATCATATTAGAATATGAGTTTCAATCAGAATGATCACATAATTGTTCGCTACTTACATCCTACTACTGTCATCTAAACACTTTGAAAAATAGATTCAATAGATTTCAAGATCAAATAAACAAAACGTATGACTGCATTAGAATTCAAGAACGAAAGGGTTACGTTTCATCCCATACCATTACTAGAAAAGAATATCTGGTACGACATTTTCTTTTAAAATCTTATGTAGACCACGCACTTATTATCTAAATCGAATTCAGATAGTCATTGCTTCTTACACAAAGATGAGACTTATGTTCGCTATTGCCCATGTGAGCATGTGTTGATAGTAAGTACCTTGGCGTAAAAATGATTTTTTCCCAGAAGTCAGCTTATATTTTACAACAAATAGGATTAAAACTCTATAACAAATATATACTTTGAATTACATGCCTTTATTTGTTATAAAATTATAATATTGCTTACGTCAACCACAAGCATTTATAATTTTTACACAACACCAATAACAACAGATCAAATAATATATATCTATAATTATATAATGCTCAATACAGCAGAAAATAAATGTACAGACGCATCTCATTCAGCAAGAGCACATGATAAGCTACCGAGGCATTCTGCCATAAGATTCACTGTAGTGTGATTGGTATTTCCAAATTTTCTTATGGGAAACGGAAACTGTTTTCACTTCGACGTATAAAAACCTTCTCTGTTTTAATAAATCATGATTTTTTATATTTTAAATTCTTCTCATAAATCATTTATTGGAACCAAAAGCTTACATAATTTAGACATTTATACGTTTTAACTACTTTTAGAACCTTTATAGGATTTCCTTTTTTGTGATTCTATTGCAAATCTAATAACTGTATTTAATCTTTACCTAATGAATTCTTGCGTGTGTGTGTGTTTGTGCAATTTTAAATTTGATTAATGATTTATAAAATATCAATATATAATCAGTAATTCAATAAAATCAGTCATATAATATTTTCTACGTTGCATTCATATAAGGAAAACTAATTTTTTTTAATGTTATTGTATCATAAAAATAATTTATAATTAATCCCAAATGATATTTTTCCGCAAATTTCACTTTAACGAAATCTTTAACGCCATAATTAAGCATTTGTATATCGTGGATCTACATAGATAATTTTGAAATATTGATTTAACTTTGAAATATTGATTTAAGATAATTTTGAAATATTGATTTAACTTTCAGCTGCAAAGTGAAAGTACCATTAGTTTTAACTTTTACATGACCCTGTTAACTTTATAAGCCTCTAGAAAGTATTTCATTATTTTCCTTGAGATTAATTAATGAAGTTTCTATTTTTTTTTACCAATTGGCTATAATAGTTGGCAACCTTCGTGCTTCAACGCCAACCACACACTTTTCTGACAACCCCAAAAAGCCACCCGGGGCTACGTCCAATCGAACAGGAATCCGTAATTAAAACTGTCTCTCTCCCACACCTCTTGTGCACGCTTTCCCGCATCACACTCTCTCTCTTACCATATGATAATGAACAAACGCGTCCAGGAGATATTTTCCCGCGCCAACACCTCAACTCAACTCGAATTTATCGGATTGTTCGGCGGGAAAACGGTTAATTACCTTAACACTGGTCGGGAGAGGGGAATAGAAAGGAGTGAGATCTGAGAGAAATAGAATAAAAGAACATCGGGAACTTTTCGCGCCAATGAGTTGATTGACTTTGTGCACACGGTAGGGGATAATTTTCTCGAAAAAGTGCCCCCAAGCTTTTAGATGGAAGCAGCTGATTTAATTTCCTTGTTCGTTTTCGCAGTTCGGTTCATTTCGCTTGCCTGGCCTTTCCAGCAAATATCGGTTTTGGATTTTTCGGTTGGTTAAAGCAAAAGCCCGAGGAGTGACTCTAATTTGTGTAAAGTATGAAGAGAGCAAGAGTTAAAAGGCTCATCACTCAGTTGGTATGTCTTCAACGATGCAAAAGAAGATTTAGATTAAATTTTTACTCTTCAAGTGTTTTCTTTATTTCTATATAAATCTCTTCCTTAGAAATTAATTTTGTAATTCAAAAATAAATTAAAAAAAAATAAAATAAAAGGTCAAGGAGAGGGTAAGATCTTTGTAGAGATTAGAAAATAACCATTGTATTATTTCCTTGGATAAAACAAAACAAAACAAAAAAAAAAAACACTTTTTCAAAATTTATTGATGTTTAACAATTATTTCTTACCGTTATATTTTTTAATACGACATTAAAAAGTATTATATAAAGAAGATGTAGGGTTGGTACTTTCAGCAATGAAAAATTTTGGTAAAAGTAATTATTTATAATAAGGATAAAATATACAATCTGCACATAAATATACAATTCAATTAAGGAAAGAAAAAAACTGTTAAAATGCTTAAATGAAGCTTTTTTAAAATTTTCATATTTTGGATTGCATTTAAAATTATAAACAAGCATATTGCGGTAATTAAAATATGTATATTATCCCTGTTTTTTCTTTATTAGACAAGTTTTTTTTATTTTATCATTATAATTTCCAATTTATTTTCATCTCACTAGCAAAGTAAAAAATTAAATGTAAATCACATTCAAATGTTAAAAATAATTTCCATTCGTGTTATATCCTTTGTCTGCTTAGCATTCCAGTGTAAAAAAAGAAAAATTCAGAAAATCTGCCAAAACTGACAGAGCCACATCATTTCCATACATTTCTGTCATAAAAGAGTTCAGCTCCCGTAGAAATCATGAAGTCTAGTTTTACTGTCGAAAAGAACATAACTGACTCTTACCACGCGTGAAATACCTTCACTTATTCGCGCACAATGGACTCGGACGTAGGTCTTTATGACTGCTCGCACGAGGCCTCACTTATCAAAGAATGCGAAGCAACAAGGGGGAGTGGCAGGTCCTTTTGTGGCAGTCCACAAAGGATCCGTCAGTTAAAATCACTCTACGGTCACTCTCAGTCTTTTATAAAGGGTCTTTCAGAAACTGGATCCCAGTTTTGAGAGGGTGGATTTTAGATTCTCATTTTTGAATGGAGTTTATCTTTCTTATATACTTAGACTTTCTTTGTGAAGTTGACCAGCTTAAAATTTTACCATTAACGTAACTGGGGCTTCTATGAATCAAAACTATTTGTAGGCTATTGGATAGGAATTCTGAGATTTTTTTTTTTCCTTCCGCAGCTGAGTGCCGATTGATTTTGGCCCTTTCACAAAGGTTGCTTTGGATTATCAATGAATTGTTATGAAGCATCAAAAATCGTGATCAGTATAGAGGTGACTAGAATGATTCACCTTATTATAACTGTAATTTAACATATTCTTCATCCATTATATTACAGTTTGCAATTTTGCTTTAAAATGAGATCTTTTTGTGTACAATTTCTTGGGGGAAAAAATAAAAATTCTTGGTAAAAATAAATTTAAATCTTCATATTATATATGAAATTTATCAGTAAATAAACATAATTTCTATATTCAGGCATTGATTATCATGCAGTTTTGTGTAATGTATCACTGTTTATATCTACTTAAAAATAATGGTATAATTTATGAAAGATCGGACACTAGATTATGAATTTCAAAGAGAAATTTTGATCATATATTATACTTAATATATTACTTATTTCTTTTGTTCTTCTGAAGTGAACGAACATTATTCTTATATTTATATATGGAAATTTTACTTTTATCTAAATAACTATTACCACAAGATATAGAGATTGCAAAATTTTTTTTAATCGTACGAATAATTTGTTTATAATATGCTTAGAATTTCAGGATAAATTGCTCAACCAATTATGTAAGATAATTATAAGAACAAACATAGCATCTTTTTATGTATGTCAGCATGATATCATGATCTTTAAATACTGAATAATGTCACAATCCAATTTTAAAAAGAATAAGACTTTGATGCTGCATAGGGAGCTCTTTATATATGAATAATATGATTAAATGTAAGTAACTAAAAATGTGTGTATAATCATAATCAACAGAAATAAATTATGTTCTTCAAAGAAATGCATACGATTAAAGTTAACAAACATTTGAATCTATCATTACAATTTATATTTCTGGTTATATAAAGATTAAACTTGTTCAAGCTTAAAAATTTTACCAGAATTGCACCACTTAATATTTTGGATAATTTAAAATTTGTGGTACTTAACATAAGTTCTCATTTGTTAAGAATTTATTTGTTGTATTTCAGAAAAATTATTATATATTTTTCTGAAAGTACAAATGAAAAGTGTGTGTAAGATTGATAACAACTCTAAAGAATTAATTAAAATTCTTTGTCCATTATTACTTGAACTGCGATTAAACATTATTTAAACTAATATATTTCATTTTCCAAAATATACCATGCTAAAGTATAATTTCAACAACATCAGTTTGCACTTTATTTATATGCAATAAATTGTTAATTCGAAATACTCTTTTTCTGTTTCAAATAGTCCCCACTATATTTACAACAAACTCTTTTTCAATAATTCTTTCCTAATATAATTTTCTACAATTATTTAGTGTTGGAATTCTTTTCCATTTAAATTTTCAAATTAAAATAAATTAATTATACAAAATTCTATGAGTAGAAAAAAATATCAATATTAGGTGAAATGAGTCATTTTTTATGATAATTTGATTCTTTTCACATATTAAAAAGTTATTTTCCAGAAGAAAAGATACGTTGTAATGTTATTTTACAAACATCTGTTATAAATTCAAAGGAAATCAAGAAAGATAAGAAACATCAATCCTCAGATGAAAATATTTAGAAAAACACATTTCTTCATAAAGAAACTGTATTTATTCAGATCATTATGTACGAGCAATAATTTTTAAATAGATTAAAAAGTGAACAATCTCTTTATTTTAATAAAAAAGACAATTCCTTCTTTTTTATAAAATAAAGATGCAAAAAAATCATATTTCATTCTTTTTTGGCAGTCTTGTGCATCATGGAAAATCAAGTCTGTTTTATCAATGTGTCTTCAAGTTCAAATTCCAACCACCCCATTTCCTGCTTTGTGCACCTGCAACAAAAGTCCAGCTGGCTGGTGGGTTGAGAACTCACTGGTTAGATCAAATTTCAAACGGGAAAATTCCGTGGACTTATTTTATGACCTTTCTCTGTGCACCACTCAAGGGGTTGGAATTCGCATGTGGCAGTTTTGTCTCATTCCATTCATGTTCGCTTCGCAGATGCGCAGATCAACACATTCTCACAAAAATGAGTAACAATATTTAATCAGAATCAGGCAGAAGTAAACATCTTACAATGATCAATATGGAGAGAGTATTTTTTGAAAACTCGTTTCATTTCTTTTATGCATCATTAACAACTTATTCTTACTGCTAATTTTATTATACTGATGAGTTAAAAAAAACGATTCACTTGTTTGTGAAAATTTTAAGCCATTTTTAATTCAAATGCAAATAAATAGTCTTAATGTCAAATATTTTTATGAAAATTAAACTAAAATGTGTTTAAAGAACATAGTATTTTGGAAATGTTAATAAAACCATAATAGATATAAAAAAACTGGTATAAAAATATTTCAATTGATGTGTTATTCAGTAAACACTTTTTTGTTTTCATATTTTTAATTTTAAAAATCGTTAAATTTTAAAAATTGAAAAGTATAAGAAATTATCCCCGGAAAGTTTAGTTGAGAACTTATGGCACAACTTTAAAACAGGAAATCAAAAAATTTAACTTCAAATAAGTGTTTAATTAATATTAAATTACTGTATACTAAGATAAAGCAATATTTTCCATATATGTTTTTCTTTTTATCTCATTATTATATGTTTTTTTATTATTATATGTCTCATTATTATCTGTAGAATTGGAGACAGAAAGAATTATTTTCTTAGAGAATTGTATCGAAATAAAAATTATTTAATGATTCTTATTTGAAAAAATTATGTTTTTAATAATTTTTTTTCTTGGTGGGATAAATTTATAATTAAATACAGTGATACTAATCATAATCAACAAGTCCACCAGATAAAATATCTTTTTTTAAGTTCAATTTTTTTATAACACTTTTTATTATTTATATAAATTTTGAAATGCTTTTTGGACAGTTTTCCCAAAGATTATAGAACTTTAATCCTCCTGGACGGTAGCGAATATCGCTTGATGCTTGACCTCCTACTTGACCTACGAGTACTCCCGTCAACAGAATGAAGACATCTTTTACGCAAATGGAGTGGTCAATTCATGAAAAGACACTGACCAAACACACCTGGGCCAGACCTACCCGAGATGATTTGTGATAACAATCGTCTCTTCAACAAGTATTTACTTAAAAGATTTGAGCTCAGCATAGGAAAAAGGAAATCAACTTGTTTTTCTGACATGTCGGTGTGAAAATATCCCAAAAATACAAAGAAAAAAAAAACTAAATTTGTAACAAACAAAAACAAGATATTTTGATATTAGAATTCTATGTTTTTAAAACATAAGATTAAATATTTTAATGCATGATAGTTTATTTTTGTATTAATTTTTTCCCATATATTTTATAAATATTAATTTTAAGAATCAGTTGTTTTAAAAATTAAGCTTGCAATACAAATATATTTTTATGAATTCTTGTTTTAAATAAATGGAAAACTGTCAGAAAGAAGTAATGAAGGGAAAATGAAAAAGAAATGAACATTTAATTACTTTAAATACATTTTTACTCAACTTTATTTTGAGGAAGAACTAAAAATTACTTTACATATTTTTTTCTATTTTTAGCAAGAATATAACAAATGTAACTAAATTTGTAAAAATTACTTTCTTAATAATATTTTTTTATACGGTAAAATTTTTATTGTAGTTTTTAACATTAGTTGCTTTTATATTTTACGAGAACAATAAAGTGTCAATGTTTTGGTAACATAATTTTTTTTTTTAATTTTTGCAAATTTTAATTTTATTTATTTGAGACTTATTCAAATGTACTTTAAGATAGTAAACCTAATTCTCAAAATGGAATTAATATTTTTTATAGTTATGCGGATTGTTGTAATTGGCAACACTATGTATACTGTTGCAAGTTTGTAAGATGGATGTTCTTTCGAAGGAAATTCTACTGTTTCTAAAATATTTTAATTACTTATTATTTAACTCATTTATTGTAATTATATCAGCAACAATATTTCTTTACAAATTACCAAGTAATGAAAAAGCAAATATGTTTCGGTAAATCATTTTCAAACTCGGTAACTAGTTTTGTTTTAATATAGTAATTGAATTGTTGTATATCTAACATTCAATATCCAAAACATTAGAAACCTCAACTTGAAAAGTTCATAAATACTCAACTTAAAAAACGCAAAAAATTCTGAATTTGAAAGCGCAATGTTTTAGATTACTTCAAAAATATGTTTAAATTTATAAAGGAAATCAATTTTACTAAAGAATAGCAATTATAGTTTTGGTTTATTTTATATTTTATTAAATTTGATTATAATTCTCCTTTTATTATAGCTTTTTTTCTTTGCAAATTTTTAAAAGTTTTATGATTATAAAAGATTTTTTTTATTAATTTCATTAATCGTATAAAATTGGTACGTAAAATAAATCAGACAATTGATATATATTATATTTTATAACATTATATACATGAAAATATATATTTATCACATTATATATTAAAAAAGTAAGGTATTAAAACACATGAAAGGAATAAAGTTCTAATCATCGTGCCCTTATGATACAACTCTTCATAATAAGAGGCAGCAAGTTCAATTCTAGGCATTGTGGAACAGCAGAAAATGGAGGCTTTTATTCTACCTTATGGTAGCACGTTGGGAGGATAAAGGAAAATTTCCCGAATTTCTCTCTTTACAACAGGTAAGTACTATCCTTTATTATCAAAAGTTTCCTGAAAAGAAAGCAAATAGGGGATGCTTAAATCAGAAAAACTACAATTTTCAGTAGTTAAATGATCCATTACATAATGCGCAAGAAGAATATGTAAAAGTACAATTTTCAGCATGTGAAATGTTTAAATTTACAAGATTTTTCTCCTTTACGATTGTATTTCTTAAAATTCTTTACAAAAAACATGTGCAATGGTCACCTTAAAGTAAATATGCAATAGATAATTTTAGCAAAAGCCCATAACACACCCGCCGCAACAAATATAATAGTTTAGTAAAAGATAAGAGTAGAAACTGTTTAATTTTTTGTAAAAATAAGTTGCTTATGTAAATTATAAATAAAGAGGTTAGAAATAGTTAAACTAGGTATGATAAACCTGCGATCTGGAACCTGTAACTCGAGAACCAATTTTAATGACCCACAGAAAAACTGTTATCTTATTTGTGTGTGTTTTTATTTTTTATTAATAAAATCACTAAATGTACTCACACTCTGACTATCTAATCTGAATATTATTCTTATGGAATAGAAGGTATAAGATTCAGTCCCAATCACTTTTAAGCAACGAGAGTTAAGCATTCAATTTGATTTTCTGCATACATATTTATCAGAATAGGTACAGATAAGTCTTCCGAATTTCCTTTCCAGTGAAGCATGAATTCAGCTCTCTATTTATAAAATATCTTTCCGAAACACATTTTACCGGGGATTCTCAAAATTATATATTATAATGTCATTCCCATTGCTTTGTCACAATAATTATCATTTAAACTAATTATTTAAAAAATAATTGTGTTTTTATCTCAGCTGGAATATTTTCACATTTAAGGTACTCAAGGTATATATGCAGTTCGTTGTTATCACAATGGTACGCTTCAAAAATTAATTCTAAGAGGACAGGTAATCATCTGAAAATTCATGTTTTTAACATTTGCTGATGAAAAAGTATTGAATAAATTAGATTATGATAGCATGTTAATACAAGGCGGCAAGTTCTAGAAATAAACACAGTACAATGATAGTGAAAAATAGATGAAATTACGAACACTATAATTGTGTGTATTATTCTGCATTAGGCACAACATCTATTTTGCAACAATAGACTGAAATAGTTATTTAATTCGTCAAATTATGGTATTTATATTAGGAGATAAAAAAATAGAAAATTTATTAAAATATAGTGTTTTAATGTTAAAACGTATATAACAACCCGGTGCCTTAAAACGTAATAGAAACAACCCTCCGATTCATTTTTGCTTTGAACAAAGTAACAATAAGGTTTGCAACGAATCTGAATCATTATTTGATTACTTTATTTCTTGAGTTCTTTTTGAAATTTAGGTTGTTTGAAGCACACAGTAAGTAATTGGCTATTTTCAAAGTTAAATTTTGTATTCTACAAGTATATCCAATAAAGGCAGGAAAACTTAAAAATTTAACGCCAGGACATTTGGATTATTAAGAAATCAATGTGTTCTAAAAAAATACATAAAATGTAAAACCAAGCAATTTTATTAAAACAGAATATTGAAAAAGTAAAATCCTATTTAAATTATTTATTAATGGCAAGATATGAATATTAATACGATATTGAAGATTTTTAGAGAAGGTTTTTCAGAACATGAAAATAATTCATAAACTTAGTAGCTCAGTAAAATATAAAACAAAATACATAGTTGGAGAAAAAAAATTAATAAATTTTGTTTAGACTAAAAATTTAAATAAAATATACTAGTAGAATGTTAAATAAAAAATCTTTTAAAAATTTTATACATAGATATATAGTAAACAGTGAAGTAATAAAACACATAAAATGATAGTTCAAACACAATTAAATAAGTTTTAAGAATTGACATAGAACATTAAAGAGTTAATTTTAATCATAATAAATGGGAATTAATGTAAATGGAGGTTATCCATTTAGATTTTTTGAATAATACAATCAGATTATGAATCAATTGAGTAAGCCTGGGGTAACTTATCTAATTTGATTAAATTCTAAAAAGAAATTAATAAAAAAATGTTAAAATTTCAATAATAGCATGAATAAATAACTTTAATTATTGCTATATTTAAATTTTTCCAATTTCCTAACCTTTGAATAAAATAAAAATAAGCATTCAAGTGAAATATTATTTTGTATGTGTTATAATTTAAAATAAAGTAAATAAAAGACAGTATGTGTTGAATTCCAGTTGAACAAAAAATTAAATAAAAATCTCAATAAAAAAATGAACTGCATGAAAAATAAAATTTTCCTTGTGTTTATTATATCTTTTTATTTTCATATAAATTTGATTCTTCTAAGGCATTTGAAATAACATATGCTATATTGCATTGGCTCTTTGAATTATTACACAAATATATTTAAAGGTAGTTTCCCCCTTTTAACTTTCAATTTTATTATGAGAAAAGGATAAATGCTTGCTATTCATTTTGTCCATAACTGTCATATTTATTTACAATATATTAATTTCTAGAGAAGTCATGTCTTCCAATCTGCAATTGACTGCGTTAGTTGACTTAAAGTTACTAAAATAACTAGTATTAGTATATTTTTATTAATTATTCATTAGTCATGTGATTTTTTTTCTTCTATCTAAAGCACTCTCTCTATCTGATTTAAAATATATAACTTCATCTACACCAATTAATTTTTCTAAAGCAATTAACTATTTATCATCTCCTTAAGTATCATTTAATAATATTTAAACCGTTTCTTTTGAGTTAAATCCAATTATATTTATGTTTCAACGGTTTTTTGAATTTTGAAAAATTCAATATATTGTTTAATGTATTCTCAAAAATAAGCAAATCAAATCAATCTTGAATGCATTTGATCACTATGTTGACGAATAAATCTTTATTTAAATAAATAAAAAGTATTTATCAGATGATGTCCTTAATATATGCCTTAATAATATAAGCCTTGCTAAATGTTTTGGTGGTTAAAGTGAAATTAAACTCCTGTGTTGCTTCCAAATATTTTTCAATATCATGACACCATGCAAAATACGATAGTTATACTTTATTTTCCGAACATCAACATAATATCATTATACTTTTCCTAATCTAATAGTACCAAGATGGCACAACCTAAATTTTTGTTATATGTGTATCCCTTCTATAATTTTCTTAAAGTTGAGTTCCTTTAGTCAAAAAATTTGGATGCATTTTAAAAAATAAAAAACATATTTATTTACTTACACACAGAATAAATTACACAGTTACAGATTACATTAATTGATACACAGAATAAGAAAGAAGAAATAAAATTATTGATTATGAAATATAAATAAAAATTATAAGTACATTTATTTAGATCCATGAGAAGAATGAAATTGTTTATGCCGAGATGATAGATCGTCATAACTTGGTTCCCTGTTTATTAATTTTTGATCTCAAATGTGGTTCCACATCTAATAGCCTGTTCCTTTTTTTCGACTCAATCTCTACAAATGCTGAAAAAATTGATTCCACATAAATATGAATTTGGAAAAGGCAAGATTATTTCAGAACTTTTTTTTGTTAACATCGAATGCACATGTTG
This sequence comes from Latrodectus geometricus, assembly GCA_026290005.1. Lineage (NCBI taxonomy): Eukaryota > Metazoa > Arthropoda > Arachnida > Araneae > Theridiidae > Latrodectus > Latrodectus geometricus. Next base: position 28,965 of record JAPDSC010110892.1, on the reverse strand, counting down.
CATTTTCAATCAAAATGATGCTAAGTTCTCTTCCTATGTTTGATTTTTGAAAATCCACCGAAAGCCAATTTCATCAATTCAAAAGTTTCTCCGATTTCTATCACGAGGATATGGACAGCGGACCACAGATGATTGGGGCTTCTTTCATTTTGGACAGTCACATTTTCTTGAAGTTGATTTCGGCTCACTTGTATTCCCATCAAACTCTTATTATACCCTTAGGGGTACGCGTATCCTACTTTGAGAGACACTATTCTATTTTATATAATTCAATGTGCTCATTATATTTGAATTTGGGTTTTTAGTGGCAGATGTCAAATAATATTATAATACACTACCAAAGCTTTGTTTATTTTTTATAACGTAAGATAGTAAGTATTTTAAATAAAATTTTTTGATAACATTTGATTTTGTAGTACATGGTAGAAGAAATTATATATTTTGTAACGTAAGATAGGAAATATTTAAAAAAAAAATTTTTTTTCTAACATTTGATTTTTAAGTACATGGTGGAAGAAATTATATATTTTGTAAATCTAGTTTAACATGAAAGCAACAACTTTCATTCTGAGTTTGAAATTTTCTTATATCTTACAATTATTTTAATGAAAAACAAAAAATACAGTTAGTTTCCAGATTTTTTGTGAGCAAACGAAATTACCAGTCTTCCAGGGACCACTTGTTGCTATATAATATCCTTGATCATTAACTGCTCAATGGTGTTACATGAAGTCCAGAATTATAAATGCTAACATTTCTCTACATGTAAACAAAAATATGCAAGTAGTTAGCTCTATTGCCTTTAAATATTTATTAAAATTTGTAAAAGAAAAGAGTGAGCTATTTCACTATTTTCTGTTGACTTCCTTTTGATAAGCTTTAAACATTTATTTTTTTCTAAATGCAATATGTGTAACATTTTTCGCCTATGAATGAAGTATCTTATATTTTATATTTAAGGTAATACTTTAAAAATATTTTATGGGTATAAAATAAGGTCATATCGTACTTATTTAGATTTATAACCACTTTTTTATATTTATTTTCTGGCAGCTAATTGTTGGATATTAGTAACAAGAACTTGTTGCATATTAAATATTTGTAATTAAATGTACAAAACTATGAGAGGTAATAACTGTATTTCTTCATATTAAGTGGATGGTACAAAATTTGAAAATCAAACTTTTAATGAAAACTTCACTTTTAAATCTACTTTTTTCCCCCAAATTCACCTATATTCAACAATTTTTCATTTAGTAGGTGAACAATATTGATAAACACAGAGTATTGTTCAAATTATTAATAATAGCTACAATAAAATATTTTTAATTTTCCATATGATTTTCATTACATAGATTCCTCTAATAATAAAATATAATTCAAGTTTCAAAGTTATTATTATTATTCTAATGACAATTAGAGCTCATCTCAAGCATTGTAAAATATGAAATAGAAGTTTCTTTCTCTTAACAAATGATAGCGTTATGATGAGCATTTCTCATTAATAATGTATAGGCAATCAAACTTACTCTTCTTTACTTTGGAATGATTATTTAGAATAAAGTATGTGTGTCCCCCTAATTCATTCCTATGGTTCTAAATTACAAGATGTTTGATACACGATGTTGGTTTAAAATTACAAAGGGTTACAACGAACAATAAAAATCAAGAGTGGAAAATTAATGCAGTGAAACATGTTAGGTTAATTTTAAACTTTCTTATAATGCTATTAAATGCTGTTTCCTTCACAATTCGTTAAGTAGAATGTAATTGGATTCTTGTTCTAAAAAATTCTCAGCAGATCAATTATTAAAAAATTTTAAGCAAAATATATAAGAAAAAATGAGACATTATAAAAAAGATTCCCATGATTAGCAGTGATTTTAAGCAGAATGTAATATATAAAAATATCAGGGATGACTTTTAGGCGAATCTTTCCAACTCGAATGAACATACTTGTAGACAAGGAAGACATGAGAGGAAGGATGCTACAGTGCCATTCATAATTATCCTGAAGACGGATCACTGTGCATTTTTGCCATCCTCCGATCGAAATCTTAGACGAGATCTACCATGGGGGTTTTTGTAGTATTCCCCGAAAACGAATCTGTCTCTTTCTCTCCTATTCATATAAACATGCGATGCGAAAGGCGTTGAGGAAAGAAGTAAGACAAATTATACCGAGTCCCATTTATAACCGGATGGAAAGGCGGTTGCCATTAATCATCCTTTAAACGCGACTCGTCCTAAAAATATACCCGCCGGATTCCTAGAGGTGATGAAGTGAGAAGCAGAGTAAAAAAAGCGATTTCTCTTTCTCTTTGGAGACGTTCACTTTCGAAGATGGAGTAATGAATCCATTTGTATAAAAGAAAATGATGTGGTGCTGCCATCTGTTAGAATGGCAATAAGTTACTCTGTATCGGTAAATTTTCTAGGAAATAAAGGTTCATATTAATTTAAGTTTTCATTAAAATATAATAAATATATCAAGAATATTTTATTTAAATTCTGTATCTGATAAAATATGATGATTTCACATACCCCATTTAATTGCAATGAATTATTCCATCTACATAATTATGCTTATGTTTACATTTTACATAAACATTTTACGTAATCATGCTTATGCATAATGTAATATAAAATTCTTATTGACGAGGTAATTAAGTTATTTACTCATAATTTTTTAAAGTATTTGAAATTGATTTTCCATAGATTTATAAATCCTCATTGTAATATAATATAAAAAATACTAGTTGATAGGGAATTAAATTATTTACTAACACATTTTTGAGGTGTTTGAAATATTTAAGTATTGATATCCTATAGCTATATAAATCCTCATAATACACGGAGCTAATTTTAAGTGTTTCATTATTATAATTCAATGTTATTTCATAATTTAATGCTGTTTCTAAATTAAATTATTTTAATTTTAACTTCAATTTCTAATGAGAAACTAGATATTTTTACTTATTTAAATTGTTTTAATTTTCTATTTTAATTAAATTGTTAAAAATTATTGGATTGTTTTTAATTTTAATTTTGTTAATTTTTTATATCATTAAATCGCCGCTAAGTAGGAGAATTATGTAAATAAAAAGGGTAAAAATTATCTCCCACAGTGAAAAAAATAAACTTAATTGATTGAATTATGATGGTTTAAATATTTTTTCAAATGACAAATTTTTAATTAAAGTTCATAAGGTATAACAAAATTTTTTAATTAAATTAGCTCATTATTTCTGTGAGTAATTTACTCGATAGGATTCTCTTAAAATTCAAACATTAAAGGCTATTATTTACCTATAAGAATATTCTATTGCTCTGTATATGGATTGAATATTGTGAGAATGAAAAATGCTGCAAAACTACTTGATAAAACTCAAGTATTATGCGTCAAAAATTATGTCAGGATACGATTTTTATCTATAGATGTATCTACTATAGATTGCTCTATTATTACATTAGCATTACATGATGATTGCATAATGTTTCCGATTCTACCTATTTCTATCGAATCGAAATGATTAAGTATAGTCAATCGTAATCCACTTTTTAGCCATCTTTATTGGAAAATTGGTCACTCCTGAGCAAGAATTCTAAATCTTATAGGAAATAATGAAATTACTGCTAGAAAACTAGTTACTTTAAATTTCTAGTTTTTAATTATAATCGACTTGGTACATATATCTTTTCAATCATTATCCAACAACATTTTACATAGACTTTCCATTGCTTGAAACAGAGCTAGAAGTCTTCTGTTGGCTTCTTCATGATGAATGACGCTTATTCCTTCATAGCTTCTTCAGCGAAGTGAAATCTTGTTTATTTTAATGAAAATTAGTCTTGGAAATGAGATAAAAATTGCAGGTAATAGTTTAAGTCTGAGGAATAAGGTGGCCAATGGTCTAAAACGGTGTTGTTGTATTTAACTAAAAACTTCGAGACAAGAAAACCGAAAAAACTGTTGTTTTGATGGACATTTCTCGATTTGTTCTTCATTAATTTAGGTTGTTTTCTTTTTTTACTTTATTTTCATGGAATTAAACGAAAACTTCAAGGTAATAAAGTTGATGAATATTTTGATCTTTTTAAAACTAATGAAGATACATAATTCAATTGTTATCTGAAAAAAAACATCATTGCTTTAATCTTCATTTGCTCACTAACTTTTGTGTTTCTTCCCATTGAAATTAGGGTCTACTAATTCATAAATTGGTGCTTAATTTCAAGACAATAAGTGAAAAATGAAGACTCCTCATATTTTATCACTCTTTCCAAAAAGTTCAATATATTTCCAATGACATTCAAAATGTCTGCTCTAACATTTAAGTTTGTCTCTGTTTGTACAATCGTGAGACTCTTCATTCTTTGTATATGCAGATTTTATAAAGATACAAGATTTGTATATACAAGATTTTGTAGATTTTGAATCTCAGTATTCATTTAAAAATTTGCATACGTGATAAACAGTGAACAATGTAATGAATCATATTAATATAGTGCTAATTTCAAACTGTGAATTCTCTTATTAATCTAAAATTTATAATCTTGTTCTGAAATTCTAACAAAGTAAACTAAGGACATCATTTATGTTACTATAATTATTTTATTTAAATAACAATAGCTTTTTTAATAAAAATGTGTCATAAGTAGATGAAACTAAATTTTAAAATGAATTTCTCTTTAATACATATCCTTACAATATAATTAGAATGTATTTTTAATCTTTGATATTCATCAAAATGCTTCGCAATCACATAAAAACCACATTGTTTCCAATTCGAAACACTTAATGGGAATTACAAAGTTTATTTCTTTTGTAATGGCGGGGTTTGTATACAAAAGTAGCCTTGTAATTTCAGCGACAATAATAATAACTATTCTAATAGCTTTGACTGGAGACAGTATTTATAGTAAGAGGAACAATAGACAATGGAGACAATCTGCATTTAAAAAATTTTCGTCTCTGATTCAAAGGCATTGTTAGCAACTGTAGAGATAGCTTGGATACCACTTCATCCATCTTTCCAGGTTGCTTGCTCATCCCTCTTGTCTCGAAACGAAGTCAAGATGAGAATTTTTTATCTCTCATCTTTCTCTCCAGTGCCTTTCACACCTCGGTGCTCCATCTTTTGGACTAATCCTCCAGTCCCTCACCCGTCCTGGATGCCTGACAGGGATGTCTGGATCATTAGGAAGAGGATGATCATTGATAACGATGCTGGAGATGAGTAAAGGATGATCTGGGGCAGAGAGTGATGCGAGCAATAGTGTTTGTTTTGGGAAGGAATTCGTCTTTTTGATGTCGATTCCTTCTCTTGCCACCTAAAGGACTGACTTCTAATTCTTAATTTATGCTAATTTTTCTCTGTAATAAATTATTAGTACTATAATACTTAACTATAATAGTAAACTTACTATAGTAAAATTCTTTTTAGATGCGTTTTTAAATTTCATAAGAAGTTATTATTCTGACAGAAACAACACCAGTTTTTTTGTAAATGTTTTTTTTTTTTTAAATATAAGGTTATAATGATTATTGAGATTGCTTACAAAAACTTATATTTTTATGACACATAATTATTATTTACCCTCCTCACATTTATAAAACAAATATTTATGGACAATGTATTTAGAATATTTCATTAAAATGGAAATATACAATTATAAAGTATCATACACCGATACAGAAATTGTACTAGAGGAGGGAATATTATTATACAGTTTTTCAAGTGAATGGCAGCGATTTATTAATTTATAAGCCTGCTACGTGATTAATAAATAAAAAAGGAAGCACAGCTTATAAAATAAATTATACATATCAAAATTTATAAAATATAAAATACTGAATAAATAAGCCACTTAGCTTTGTTTTTCCTATGAAATTTTTCTTAAATGTTAAAACAAATTCTGTTTCAGTATAATTCGATTTACATTTTTTTAATTGGGAAAATTTTTTTCCAAATTTACCTTATTAATTTTTTGTAATGATCAAGGATTTTTTTTTTTTTTTTTTTTTTTTTTTTTTTTAAATTTGAGAAAACAAAATTATCTCCCTGTGCACCAAGGAATATCACACAGGGCCCGAAGGTACAACTAATGCACAACATATTATCTTAAAGACAAATCATGAGATGAAAATAAATATATATATATATACAAGAGGAAAAAAAAGAAGTTAAATTACAGAATGGATAAATTTTTAAAAAAGTACAAAAGTCTCTTTCTTCACAAGGTCCGACAAAATTGGGGACATCTATTATTCAAGTATTTGCGAAGCTCGTTCATTTCTTGTGAGACCAATGGGCATTCAAGAAGAATGTGAGAAGGATTGTCAATCCCAGAGTTGCAGCTGCATACGTCACTGTTTTTGATATGAAAACGATGGAGGTAGCTATTGAACTTCCCATGTCCAGTGAAGAATTGGGTAATTTTAAAGTCAGTATGGAACCAGTGGTTCTTAATTCTGAAGAAAACTGTAGGGAAAAAGGATTTAGTCCACTTACAATTGGGAGAGGAGACAAAACTTGAGTTCCATTCTGTGATTATGTTCTTTTGGGCAATAGATTAAAAAAAAAGACTTGGGAAGACTAGTATTGAGTTTATTTGTAAGTGATAAAGAAGATTTGGCCAAGAAATCTGCTCTTTCATTGTCATACACACCACTGTGGCCCTTAACATGAGAGAAACGGTCAAGGATATTTAAATCTGTTTTATCCTAAATTTTGATAGAAAATTTTCAGTAAAAACATTTTGAAAAGCGTATCAATCAGTATACAATAATTTCTATTATGATTAATTAAAAAAAGCAAGAAAAACAAAAATTAATTAATATGAATAAATTAAGAAAGTAATTAAAATACTGTATGCTATATGGAACAAAAAAATAATGTAGGACATAAGTAATGGATGTCAAATATTGTGAATTTGTTCCCTCTTTTTTCAATTTACTATTTTTTAGATAAATCATATATTATAATCATAAAATAATGAAAAATTAATTTTTCAATTTCAAGTTTGTTTCAAATAATATTAAGTATAAAAAATTATTTCGAAATAAATTTTTATTTGATTTTTTTATATCCAATATATTTGTAATTTAGGTTCAGGAAAAATCAGAAACTATGAAATAGTTAATAAAATGAATTGAATGTCTACCATTCTAACACATATTCAAATGAAATATAAATTTCTTTATGTTTCGCCTTTTCGGAATTTTATATGAAAAACAAACAATTGAATAAATTCTTCTTAACATGACGTATATATAATAGCGTATAAATTCATCCGAATGCCATTCTTCAACATTACCTTCGTTCGTCTGTAACAAAACAGTTTTCCATTAAACTACCTGATACTGGTTCTATGGTAGGTCTGTGTGCTGTCAGACCAATTATCTAGTTTAATATAACTATTATCACACCATGATATCCTCAAAAAGTGAGTACTAGAGCATGTTAACTTGAGTAGAAATGAGTGCCACAATTATCTTTTGTCTAACGAGATACGGTTTTCTGTTTATCCTATATATATATTATCTGAAATTTTCTGTAGTATTATCTGAAATTATCTATATATTTTCATCTGAAATAAAAATGGCATTAAGAGCAATCTTGTGTTCGCAAGAATATGCCGGATTTGGGGATGAAGCAGTGATGGTCTAAGCGTGCATATCCATTGATGTGCACAATGCTCTACACATCATTCGAAATGGAGCTTTGTTGGGGTCAGCGATATAGCGATGAGATCCTCAGATCAATAGTATTTTATTTCTTTAGAAATTGAAGGTGATTTCCTGATAATGGACAACAATTGCAAAACATTCGGGCTTATTAAACGGATGATTTCCTTTTCGGGAAAGGATTCCCATAAATAAAATAGCTGATATATTCTTTGGACATGTACATAATACAGCATATTTTTGGCATACTAAATAGACGAGATGCTAGCCGTTTATCACATCCACAAATCTATAAAAATTGTACTAACCTCTTCTGAAGATATCAGCTTTTCATCACTTCAATGAGTCGATAAAACTGAGTACCAAACATGCTTGGAAACTAAACACTGTGATTTTGTGTTAGGCTCCTCACCTAACCGGGACATATGTTTTGCATCCCTGAGACTTTGGTCACCATATGAGCATTGTAAATCTTGGGGACCCAATGGGCTATTGTGTCATAAAGATTAGTTTGTTTTTTTTTTTCTTCTGAATATCCTACCTCTATAATACTAGTCTCATTGTCTACATGCCTCAAAGGTGTTCAATGTTGCTGGACATCTGAACAAACTAGGTTACTAAAATCCATTTTTTAAAGAAACACATCTTTTATTAGTTTTTTTATATGCGAAATTTATCGCATTTGTAAAGTAAAAAAATGACATTGATTTGAAAATTATACTCCAAAGGACAATAGACTTAACAGTGTTATTTGGACATTTCTGGCTTATTAAAAATATTCAGACAATGAATATTCAAATAAATTTATATTATTTTTTTCAAAATTATTTTTATATTTTACATTTCTTTTTAAGTACTCATACTGTGTACAGAGTCTGCAGATAGTGGGATTTTACATTATTTTCACTAACAATACTAATACTCTTTAAATTTTTTTATATATTTTATAATTACAATGCCTTATCTGGTAGTTAATTTTGAAATTAAGTAGTGTATGAAAACATTTATTAAATAATCGGTTATATATTTTCAGAACAATGAATAATCTATGAGACATAAAAAAAAAAGATGACATTGCTTAAAAAGATGACATTTATGGCAATATCTTGTGTCAAGAAACAAAGATCTAATTTACTTTAAATATCGTTATTTACTGTTATCAAGGTAAAAATATCAAAAGCTTTTGCCATTTTAAAAATAAACTAAATATTGTTTTAAGCTCTTAGTTTATTCTTTGTAGTATAATGTTCTAGAAAAATTATTTGCGATAAGTGATTGTCCTACCTATGACATTTCTTAAAATATTTTTCTAAATAAAATATGTTTCTTTTAAATAATTTCTAAATTTGTTACTAGTTTCTTTTATGAAATCAATTAGGAATTATTTGTTAAAAATTTGATTAATAGTTAATGTTTTTAGAACAAAAACAATGATATACAAATTTCATTTCGAAAGCCTAAGTTAGTTAAAATGCATTTACAATTTAAGAAAACATTATTAAGGAATATGTTGTATTTTGGAATAACTGTTAATGATTGACTTTTTAATTTATATTTGAAAAAGTAGAATCTTTTTTATGTATTTCCTATTAACAAAAAAATAATTAGAATTTGCGATAATTTTGTTTTATTTGCTAGTGCTGCCATCTATGTTTAAAAATAGAAACTATTTTTTAATATATATATATATTTTTTAATTATGTAATTAATGTTGGAGAGCAAAATAATTCTACAATTTAAAAAAAATTAACGAGCCATAATTCTATAAAAATATAGTTTGCTATTATTCAGTTTTTTAATTTTAATTCATATAATGTCTTTCTTTTAAAATTATTTTTATTTATTTCATTATTGAATTTTTTCAATATTAATGCAGGAAAAGGATTTACTTGATTTTATGAAAAATTGTTAAGTCCAAATAAAAATAAGATGTAAAATTAACGTTTATGTATAGATTTTTATAAGGCAAATTTTATTAATTTTTTTAAAATGCTTTCATAAAATCTTACAATTTTACTACAATTTGAGATGCAAAGTTTTTTGTAAGATAAGCTTATCTTACTTTTAAGCGAATCTCTCTGGGCTTTCATTTAAAGTTAGAGGATTAAAACTGTAAGAAAATTCTCCGTTTCAAAAGAGACATTTTAAAAATATAGAAATTTAATTAATTGAAAACCGTACGTTTTGTCTATATTTTATATAGAAAATCATCAATCAAAATATTATTTAATAGAACTATCTTAAACTAAGTGCGCTATTGCATTTAATATAATTTTAGTAACTTTTATTTTAAAATAATATTTTTATTTCTTAAATTCTATTAATGATTTAAAATTTTTATAATTATCTAATTAAAATTTTCATTCTATATTATATCTATTAATGGTAAAAATTTGATAGTGATTAATGCTTCTAAACGATAGAAAGATCATTAGAAGTAAAAACTTATGAATTTATTTTTATTCTTATGTTTTTTTCCCATATCCTCATTTTTACTGTAATTCCACTATCGTATGTATGGACAAAGTCTATGCATGAATAATAATAATTTAATCTCACAATTTTAGATTTTGGTGAAAATTGTTTGATTTCCATTCCACATCGGAAATTTATAGTGGAGTCAATTTTTAACTATTTATAAAGCCAAGTACTTAAAAATTTTTCTTATATAATATATACTTTCTTATTAATTAAAATATCAATTTTAATCAAAATTCCAATTGCTTCAAATAACTAGTTAAGCTTACATAATTATTATCAAATTTAAAAATAACATTTTTAATTCTGTAACACTGATAAAATAAATTTCAAATCTGTAAATATTTTCATTTCCTTGAAAAAGATTAAAAACTAATGTTAAAAGAGCTAAATATGAGATGAGATAATTTGTAATCACTTTATCGTAAAAAGTTAAAATTAACTTATTTTATCTATGTGCCAAAATTTTAATTACTTAAAATATACTTCTAATTTCTTACCCAAAAATTAGAACACATCACTTGGAATAAATGAATATTCATTTACAAGCTGTTTATAAGGATTAAATTTAAATCATTTCGTGCTATTTAGCAATAAGAAGCAGTAAATTTCTTAAGAGTAATATAGTTTTTTTTTTAAATTCCAACTCTCATTTAGATAAAGTTTCTTCTTAGTAATTGTGTTTAAATTTTTATGAGTTTTTTACTTCATTTTCAAATAATACTAAAAAATAGATAGACAAATTTCAAATGAATTTGATATATTTTATTGTTTTCTATGCAATAATTTACCTTCCAGAAAACATTCTGTTTGTTAAGAAAATAATTTAGATTTGTTTCAAGATAATGATTTTTTCTGTATACAACAACATGTTGTTCACAAAATTTTCAAATTTCAAAATTTAAATTTAAATCAAGTAGTTGCATTAGTGAAAATTTTGCTCAGGCAAGTGTTCTTAAACGATTCAACAGCAAAATGGTTGTATAAGATAGTAAAATATATTTTTCAATAAAATCTCAGAAAAAAGTAGCTTAGAAATCTGAATGACTATGTATCATGAATCAAGGAAGCACCAATTTGCTTTAAAAATTTTTATTTGATATCCATGTATCTTTGAATATTTGTGGTATTCAAAGATCCATAAATTATCCGTATTAAATTTTTATATTGTTAGACAACAAAATTATATTTTTATTTTAAATTCAAATTAAAAAAAGGGATTTTTTCTTCCTGTAAAAATTTCATAACAGTTAAATTTTGCATTTTGTTTTTATTTTAATTAAAAAAGATATCCATAACATTGTTAAATCATTGATTCTAGTTACTTATTCCAATACAACTTTTTCTAATATCGAAAGATTTCATAAAAGGATATCAAACTGTATTCTATTCTTTCCCTTTAAAGTAAAATTTTTCATTTTATCTATCACTTTTCTAAATAAGAACGAGCATTTCACAAACATTCAATTTTTTTTAAATCAATAACTTTATACTTGTGCCATTTTAGTGGTACCAGTGTTACATAGTGCATGTATATATATGCGTGGAAAGATTCCTTCGTTACGAATTATAATTTCAATCAGCAAATGAAAAATAATTGAAAGAAACATTTTTTTCAAATCAATGTAATAATCAATATGATTACACATATTTTTTAATCAGGGAATCCATAATAAAAGTTCAGTTATAATAAATATTACTTTTGCAGATATATCTTTTCAGTGCGTAAAATACTTGGAAGATTCATGTATTCAAACATAAAATTGAAAACTATTTTCTATTATATTCATGGATGGTACTATAATACTTGTATTTAAAAGAAGTTTATTGTGTTCGAAGTTATGATTATAGATAAAATTATTTTAAAAAAATACATTATTCAAAAATGTATCAATTGTTGAAAACTGCTTTTTTTGGTTTGCTGCCAGAATCAACAAAACTGTATCAAATCTCAATGAAGTGATCAGTTTACTTATTTATTTGCTATAACATATTTAATTTAAACATAAGCAATCAATTCATTTTTTTAAAAAAATTAAGTTTGAATTCAAGTAAAAAGATATAAACCAAAATGTATTTAATCAGAATTAAAGTAAAAAAAAATTATGATTAATTAATTTAAAAAATGTGTTAAAAATTAATTAATTAAAACGCATGTTTAATTTTAAAATAATGATAAGAATTAAATCGATATTTAATTAGGTTGAATAAAATTAAGAGATCTTATTAAAGAATATATTTTAAATAAGTTCATCTTAATGTAATTTTAATTATTAATTCCTCGATTTTCCGAGTGAAAAGAATATACATAAAAAAAAAGAAGGAATAAAAATTAATTTCACTCCTTAAGTTTCGTGAAACATCTCTTGATTAAATTTTTTTAAAAATAGAATGCTACTACTTTTGGATTAAAGACAAATTCATGATTTTATGACAAACATAACATAATAAAATTCTTTTTCATATTAACCTTTTAAATTTGTACCCAACAGATGGCAGCACTATGCAAAAGCATAAGTTTTAATAATATCCCGCGATGGATCATAATTTTTCATAATAGCCAGAAATTCGTTTAGATGCATGAAAATTTCATTCTTATTTTTAACTTTCAAAGTCTCTATTTCTTTTCATCAGATTTTATTTCCTCAAGTTCAGGGTTTTTAAACTAAGCATTCATTTGGTAGAGTTAATCAGATGAATATAGTCAACTCTTAAGTTACTTTATTGTTAACATCCAAGTTTAATTTATTTATAGGTTGACTATTTAAACTCTTAATCTTTCTTTAAAATTTAAAAATTTCCTAACGATTCTTATTCTTGATTATAGTGATCCTTAGAATGAAAATACATAATTTTTATGACAGAAAAAACTCATTGTTGGAGAACGTAGAGCGAGTTGTCACACATTGTGTGAAGTGAATTTTCTGTAATGTAGCTTTTAAAAAAATATAAATAAATAAATAAATGAAAAATATTAAAAAAGTTAAAATTGTGAAAAGTGCAAAGTAACAATTTTTTTAAGTGGAAATCTAAAAATTGAGGGCTGATTGTAAATAATATTTTATTTTATATAGTAAGTTAAAAGTATAAGAAGATATTTGCTCTTATAACATGCTGCATATATTATTGTTATGTAATAATAAAAAACTATCCAAATATCTGCAGTTCTCTTAAGCAGATACAAGTATTAATTGAGCTTATGTGGAACAGATTTTAAAAATAGTTATTACTGATGAAATATATATGCAGAGATTATTCAATTATTTTTTAGAAAACCGTAAGTTTTAATTTCCATTTTCAATAGATGGCGCTGTTTGAAGTTTTTTTTACATTTAAATTATTTAAAAATTTTCTATATAATTATTATAAATTTATTTGAACAAAAATAATTAATATGAAATTGACAAAAACACTGTTTTTAGGAAACTTAATTTTTATTTCATATATATATATATATATTCATTTTTGTATAACGTTATTTCCTATTTAACATATTATTAGTTAATGCTGGAATTAGTAATAATACTATAAGCAGGTTTGAGAAAATTTATTTTTTAATATTTTCTCAAGCATGTTTCCAGTATTTTTTGTAATTTAATTACTTATCCAATGAAATATAAATTGAAAGTAATTACTTTCAAGATTTGTTCATAAGATGGCAGAAATATGGTCTATTTAATGATAAAAATTTGTAAATCATAAAATTTTTTAATCTGTCTATCTGATGAGGGTATATTGTGTATAAAATCCATGATTTATGTTTTTCTCTAAAAAATGAGTGTTTCCCAAAGGATTCAAATAAAAATTTTGCCAAAGGATTCGTTTATTAAATTAAAAATAGTTTTAAAAAATAATGCGTTGAATGAATATAGATGGCGCCACGTTCAAAATGTTTCATTTTGAGCGTGGCGCCATCTATATTTTATATTTGTGTTACTATTGAGTTTCTTTATTGTTGAAAATATTTTCGTAAAAAAAATAAAATATTACCTAAAAAAACTATCTTATACTTAAGATAGTTTTTCATAGTTTTACCTAAGATAAATTTTTAAGGCAAAGAGTTTGAGTGCGAAAGGTAAAGAATTAAATAGGAGTAAGATTGTAAGGAGTTGGGAGAAGAAATTTCGGAATATAATATATTTTCTAAAGTGTTTTTAGTCATAAATTTCAAAAAATGAGTTATTTACAAATTTTTGAGAATGTTCAAGTATATTAATCCTAAAAGAAATAATTTTTTTTATGAAAAACAGTTTAGCTTAATTTTAAAGTTTCTTAGATAATATACATTAAAATCATTCATACACATTAATCTAAAACTAGAAATGCTAATTTGTAATATTCTCTTAAAATATTATATTGAACTGACAAATAAATTTTATAAGTATTTGGTGTATTAAAATTTACATTATTATAAGGAAACTATACGGCTTTACATTTTTTTGCTTGACAGTTATTCTAATTTTTGGCTAATGTTTTGAAAAAAGTTGTTTTGTAACCAGATTTATGCATTTAAAATGTATACAGTAATACAAAAAATATTAAAAGAATGTATATTATTTACTTCCTATTTAATACATTATTAGTTAATGCAGGAATTAGTAATAAATACTATAAGCAGGTTTGAGAAAATTTATTTTTTAATATTTTCTCAAACATATTTTTTGATATTACTTAAATTCAAGATTTAAATTTTTATTTGGTTTGTATAATTAAATAATTTTTCTTTTATTTATATGATTACACTGTCCTTTTATTAAAAACTCTTAAATTTAAATTAAATATATTATCTAATTATATCCAATTGATATTATCTAAATAAAAGTTGAAAAATATTTTCCTTGTTTATTCTTGATTTCATATTTTTTTAAAAATTATGTGTAATGTATGAGATGCCATACAAACTACCCCATTTATCATTGTCCCAATCCAATATTTCTCATTAGAGAGGAATCAAAGTTTACTCAAAGAACTTTATCTTTTCAAATGAACTTGTCAGAAGGTTATTTTAAATTATAATTCAATACATCTGTATTGCTATTTACATATTGTTCATGTGGTTCAAATCATCATTAGATTTCAAGGAGTCTTAGAGTAAAAAAATCAGATTTTTCAGATAAGATTTTTTTTTTTAATTTAGTTATTATCAATGAACACAGCTTGAGAGAATCTCGAAGAATGAATGTTGTATTTCTGTTATCTGCAATTACATTTGTTGTGGTAGATTTTTGAAATTTTCTGAATTACTTCATTTGTGCACGGCGTGAATATAAAGTGACCATAAATGAAATGCCCCATCCAAAAAGTATAATGCAGCATTTCTTACAACCACTTATATCTATTAGATTATTTATTAGTTCACATCAGTGGCCACCAAACTACTGTGCATGAAGTTTCTGAGCCGCATTTCTAAATCCTACTGTGAGAATAATCACAATACATTTTTTTAATTCTACTGCGTCATCAAAATAATGGCCAACATTCATTCATTTTATTTTATTTATTTATTTTAAATCTTGCATTTATTTTTTTATATTGAATTGTTTTACCTTTGCTTTAAAATTGAAATCAATTTTAATTAAACTGTATGTGACAAAAAGAAACTGATATTTAGTTGTACATACAAATGAAACTGAAATGCAGTTAATAATGAACAACAGACACAAATTTATTAATAGACTGTTTTTTCAAACTTAAAATAATTTCAATAAGATAAATGAAACTCTTTTTGCCTATCCTCAGTAAGTTGTTTAAAGTTGAAAAAGTAGGTAGAGGCCTACTTTTTGATATAGTTTGAATACCGCCTGACCAGATGTTCATCAGTGAGTTTGTTTCTTACACACAAAAATACCACTCAAATATACAGAACTGAACACCGTCTTTACACTTTATCAGACTTATTAACTTTAATGAGGAAAGGAAACTTTTCTTTTATCAACAATATATTTTAAAATTAGGAAAAAGGTAGAAGGAGTAATTCGGACACAGTAATGTATGTAGTATATTTCACAGCCGGATTCATTGCTGTATATGGTATTATGTTATCATAATATTCAATAAAGTTACGCTGAATAAATATAAATATCCAAATACAATCATGAGCTAAAAAGTTTTTATTCTTCGTAAACAAATGCGGTATACATTAAAATTATTCACTGAAGAAAAATTTTTCCATTCATGAGGAATTTACTGATTTATTGCAATAATGAAAACATTTTACACCTCGGACTTCAAGAAACAAAAAAACTGGTTTCTTAATCAAATATTCTTTTCATATTAGAATAATGGTTCAACATGAACTCATACATTAATGACCAGTAAAAAATATCATACTCTATCTTTCCAATTCACTTCTTGAGATTGACATTTTAATTTTAAATTAATGCATTTTTATGGCATTTGATGTGAGGATGTGCTAAACATTATAATAATAAGCATGTCCTTGCATCTCAGACCTTATAATTTAAGAAGCAGACACAAGAGG
>JAPDSC010110892.1:0-12216 GCA_026290005.1 Latrodectus geometricus | reverse complement strand
ATATATATATATATATATATATATATATATATATATATATATTCATTCAACATTTAAAAGATTAAAATTATCAAGCATAATTATTCT
Organism: Latrodectus geometricus; assembly: GCA_026290005.1. Lineage (NCBI taxonomy): Eukaryota > Metazoa > Arthropoda > Arachnida > Araneae > Theridiidae > Latrodectus > Latrodectus geometricus. Next base: position 12,129 of record JAPDSC010110892.1, on the reverse strand, counting down.
TTGAACATAAAACGGATATTTTTTAAGAATATTTCTGGGTGTTCTTTTTGCACATAAATAATTCTACCTGCTCATTCCAAAATGCAAAATCCTACAGACAACTGCAAACTCCTCATTTCTTTCTGAAGAAGTTATTCTGGAGATGGAGAACTTGGGTACGAAGAAGAGATAAACCGGGGATGTTTCTGCCCCCACGAGGGATCACATGAACAAATCGAAAAGAGGGGAAGGGGTGCGCAAGAGTGAAGAAAACGCCATCTTGACATTTTCCAGGACACCTTAAAAAAGACCTCCCACCGCCTTATTGAGACAAAGTTTCTCCACAATTCTCATTCTGTATAAAGAAAGAAAAGTTATGTAAATACTCCCACATTTAATTGATCATAAAATAAGGATGATAGAATGTCCAAAGAAAAATGACCATTTTTTAATGCAAACATGGTATTAAGTTACATTTTAGTATGATTATCAAACATATTTGAAGTTTCACAGTAAGATAAAAATCAAACATTTTCCATCTAGGAACTTATATTCTAACTAATTTAAATTATTAATTTTATTCTGAATTTAATATGAAAATATATGTAATAAATTTGTGTGGTTTATAAATGATTGGAAATTGTTAATTATATTTTACTTTACTCAATAATGATATTATTACTTATAAATGAATCAAATTTCTCTAATATAAATTCAAAAATTTATATGAGAATTTCAAAGTTTTTAAATTTAAAAATTTATTAATGAAATTCTCGATTACGTAATAGAAATTTATTATAATGTAGCATAATTCATCAATTTTTATTATTCTATTCAGTTGCATTTGAATATGTCCTTATTTAACGATAGATGTAAAAAGAGAGAAAAAAAGAATTTAATGAAAACAATTTTTATTTGTCATAATTTAATATTCATTTTATGTTAATTATTCTGTAAAATTCAACATAGAAGGAGGAGTTCTATTTCTTCAGTTATGATGTTTCCTTCACTGAGATCTCATGATTGGGAAGAAAATTAAAAAGAAATATATTTTTTAAAAGAAATTTATAAATTATAAACATTTAGAAGTTACACATATTTATTAATATTATAATGTATTGAATCTATTAATTTATAAATAAATAATTTAATTTATTCGAAATTTTACATTTTCCTTTAAAAGTAATGTTAGCTTTTAATTTTATTTTAAGATGAAAATATTATGACATTTTTAACAATAGAAAATGATTTCATGCGTATTAAAAACATGATGCAAGACAAATCAAATAATACTTATAATTTAAGTAATACTTCACATAATTTAATAATACTTCACAGAGAGAGCCTGTTTACATTGATTTCAGACATGAATGAATACTCTTCCTCTAGTTTAGTGCAGAAACTAAGAAGTTATAGCTCAAAACTTTTCAAACGTAAAAGCTACAATTTGGTGGCCATTCAGAATTATTCTTTTTCTTCACCAGCACAGTCTAGCCAATTTTTCTCCCACCTAGCTTGGTCCAGTGCATTAGCCCTGAATCTGTTCACTTCTATTTAATGTTCTTAAGCTTTTTTTTTTCTTTTTTTTTTTTTTTTTTTTTACCTGATCCAGTCATCTGCTTGGGATCTTCCTGTCCGTCGTTTTCGACAATGTTGAATACTGTGGAAACGACAGTGTTGAATACCATTTTTCCGCAGTGATTATTCAAGAAATAACTTTTATTTGAAATTTTTTCACTAATTAATCGCGAAATAATTTTCATTTTCTAAGTTGCTTCGTATAAGCATACTGAATCAAAATTTAAAAAATTTTGATGCAGTATGTTGCATGAATTAAGCAACAAAAAACTAATTGTAATTCGCTTACATCTTCCATAGCACAATGTATTATAAACATAATTCAATTTGAAAACATCTATTAAATTTCCTCAGTTCTCACAAAGTTGAATAATTATGAAGAGGTTTTTGTTTGGTAAGAATGTTTGATGTTTGTATTCTTTAGAGACTCAGTCTAAAGATTTTTTTTTAAAGTAAATTTTTTTCAATATTTTGTAATATAAATTATCTGAATATAATATTTTCCTAGATTTGATTGATGATTTTATTAAATACATTTTCTTTTGATTTCATTAAATACATTTTCATAAGATGAGTACTAAATGTTAGGACTGCAACTATATTTAAAATAAATTTTGTACTCAATTGCAACCTTAAGATTACCTATAGTTTAAAGTGACAGATAATTTTAAAGTTGTGCAAACTAATATCGAATGTGTTGCATATTTCATCTAAACAAAAAAAAAAGTTTAAGTTTAATAGTAAACTTAAAATTTTTTTTATGTTAGATATATACGTGATATATACGTGAGATTATATACGTGATATATACGTGAGAATACAAATAGACCATTGCATATAAGAGTGTCTCATATACTTAATTGATTAAAATATTTCCAAACATTTCTCGTGTCCTATAATCGAAGAATGATTAATAGCAACTTATTTATAACCTTGTAAAAACTTCACTTGCATTCTACAAGCATTCTGTAATCAGTGAGCAAAAGTGCCTACCATCAAGTTAGGCATTAGGCAAATATGAATTTTTGAAATGAGCTTAATGTGAAGACAAGAATTCTGTAAGCGATAAAAAAAGAGTTATAAATATTGCCTTCATGTTCGTTTTAGATTGAATAGCAAAAGTAGAAAAATGTAGTTTTTTAAAATTAACTGCTATGAAACTTAAAAACCTCCATTAGAATTCTGTTTTCAGCAATTGCTGTTCTTTATGGTGTTAAATTTACAAGAGATCATTCTGTTTTAATAAAATTCTTTAATCAAAGAACACCATTCTACAAAGTTTGAAATTTTAAAATTACTAATTCAGTTTTTATAATATCACATATTGAGTTCTGATTTAATAATTTAATATAATAATATTAATCAATAAATACCCTCCAGTAAAATATTTGAAAGAATTTCCTTATTTGTTTGACATGGGCAGATATAATTGAATAGATAATCTTTTAAGCGGAAAAAGAGACACTTTTAAATAGACTAGTATCGTGTTAGGTGTATTATGAAAGATTACATAGGCTACAGTCAATTAAATATAAAATCATGAGGAATGTTCAATGGAAATTATTCGTTTGAACTTTCAAATGTAAAGTGGTTACTTTCACCTGTCCGATAAAAGTTTCTACATCAATTTTCTTCTTATTTTGTAATCGAATCGCCGCAGAGTGGTTTGAAATAACCTTTAAATAGTATAAATATATTTTCATTAATAAATATAGTGAATAACTAACAAATGATGAGTTCGAAACTGAAGAAAACCATTTTATCTCTTAGAGGTTCTTTTGTTTCATTGGAAGTAACGGGATCATAAGGACCTATCCTTGGATCACACTTCTTCGTTAAATTCAGTTTTATAAAATTGTTGACATCCTCTATAAAACAATCAACGACATGAATCACTATAATTAATTTATTATTCAGTTGGAATTCCGGTTTTTTACTTCAAAAATAATGAAGAAAGAAATTGTTATTTAATAAAAATTCATTATGGTTTATTCTTTTCCGGATATCAATTATAAATATATAAATAAGAAAATCAAATATTAAATATGAAAAGGTAAAAAGGATTTAGTAGAGGAATAAATTATTTTTTCCTGAAATGTGTTTCTCATTCTTTAAATATTTCTAAGAAAATAACTTTTTTAATTATAATACATATATTTTTTTTAAAAAATGTGAAACATGAAAAATTTCCTCTTTTCAAATTTAGGAAACGAAATCATTCAAGTGCAACTATCAAAGCTGAAAATTGCATTTAGAATTAAAAACAAAACTAGATTAAAAGCATCAAAATTTCTTTAAAATGGTGTATTTTATAAACATTTTTATTCATCTTTAAGCAAAATTCGAGAAAATCAAGAATTTATAAAACTGATATTTGTAAAATCGAAGTTTTTCTTCAAAAATTTGTAATGTTAAGGACTGTTATCATTGTTTGCAACATTAGATGATAGCAAAATTAATAATCACGTAGTGAAAAAAAAATGTTTTTTTCCCCACATGCAGTTTTATTCCCGAAAATTAATTTATATTTTTTCTTTCGAATTCGTTTATTTTCTCGATTCCAAAAGAGAATTTTTTATTTTATCTCTTTTAGTATCTCCTAAGTAGAACTACTTTCTTTGTTTTAATCACCATAATCTTCAGGTTTTAGAAAGTGTTACCTAACTCAGCTGGACTTGAAGGAAGTGGAAAGTTAAGTTTTTTTCGACACCAAATCAGTACAATAACAATATTAAAGAAACCGAAAAGAAAATAATCGTTCTCAAATATAAAGCAAACTGAAAGGAGAAGGGCAATGGGAAGTCGGAATAAAGCTTATTTAAAGGGATAACATTTATTTGTTTTCCAAGCGCCTTCAACACAAGAGGAACTTTCCAGCAAGTGCATACCACGTGTCTGCAACCTGGGAGGCCATAACTCCCCCCACCATTCCCCTAATCTGACGCTTGTAAGGAGACTCCTTTTTGTTATCAGAAGAACCAGTGATCCCTAAAAGAAAAATCCCGCCATCAAAAGCAAAAAAAAATTTTCTAAAATGTGAACTTCAAACTCTACTTACAGACTTGATTCAAATGGAAGGTAGCTAAGAACAGAGTTTCCATCGTTCAATTCATAATATGTATTTTTCTTTACTAGCACGAAGTATTTTGTAGTGATTATAACAGTAAAAGTTTGCAACATATGTAGCAAACTTTTATTGATAAGTATTTTTCAATCAAGAAGAAAAAAACTTTCTGTGCATATATGTTAGTCGATGAAGTAAAAAAATATAAAATCATCTAAGAGAGAAAAAAAGCATAAACATTTTTTACCTATCAAAATGGTACCAATAAATATTCATTTGTTTATAAAGGCTTAAATTGGAATTAAAGGAAACTAATTTAACTTTTATTTTATTTTTCTTATCTAAAATTGAGAAAAAGATATGTATTATGGTTGATTAATCCTGAAATATAAATTATAATTAAATATATTTATTAGAATTTAGAAATTGAGCCACCCAGCCTGTCTAGTGGTTAGCGTAAATGATAACGGATGGGGAGGACCTGGGTTCGAATCCCGACTCGGGCATGGATATACTTTCTCTAATTGTGTTTCTTGTCCTTTCCCCAGATGATGGATGAATGTGGGCCGCCTTATAAACGGGTTTGTGGTGGTGTGGAAGATGCTACTCGTACCTATGTGACTTGGTTCACAGGTGCCCACCGGGTAACGATAAAACGAGTAGCCGTTTCCGGCCTTGTTGTGGCAAATAGGCTATTGTTACTTACTTACTCAAGGGTGCCCGCCATTAGAAGTAAAAAAAAATAATTAGAAATTGATTTATTTATAATATTAAAAAAATAACTACATATTTTTAATTTAAAACTCTTTATATTTTTTAATTAAAAGAATTTTTTCACTCAATGAGATATGAGATTCTAGGAAATAAATATAAATATTCTTCATTCTCTTTCACTTTATTCTGTTTCATTTTGGATATTAAGAGAGCTATACAACTTACTCTAAAATTAACTTTAATCTTATAAAATCTCTCTAAAGTCTAGACATATTTTCAACATAATTCACAGAATCTGTGTCTTGTAAATAGTACTTATTTCCCATTAAAAAAAAAGAAGGAAAAAACTACGTTTTAAGATTTTAATATTCAATTAAAATTTAAACACAATCTCATTTTAAATGCACATTAAAGATAAAATAAATAATTCACTTCAAGAATCAATTAAAAACTCATGTCTTATTGCAAAAAAAAAAAAAAAAAAAAAAAACATATTCATAGAAATTGCATTTTTTTTTATTTATTACACTAGAAAAATGACAATACTTTCTTGGTTATTTACAGTATAAAACTCAAATAATCTCGTTACACGATACAAAAAAATTTACTCCATATATAGTAAATCTGGTATTCTTGTTAATTCTCAACGAAGATTTATGTATTGTGGTGCATGGGGTGGAAACCATGATAGAGTACAAGACATTGAAATGTTATTTTATTTATTTACTTTTTTCTCAATGTTGAACTTTCCTTGATAACCCCAAATGTAGAACCTTTTATCAAAAAATGGAGGGTAACTTCAAAATGAGTGCGATAAACTATCAGCTCACATTTATTTCGCTTGGAAAGGGAAACCAGGCCTTCAATCTTTAAGCAATATTAAGATTAAACAACTAAGAAAATACATTATTTTAAAATTATTTTTATAAATAAATTTCTATAATGACTTTGTTTATTTTAATCTTTACAAATGTATAATAAGTTAAACATTTTTCAAATCACAGAATAAGAATTTTAAAAATAAGCAAAAATATAATCACTTTTTCTAATACTAGTTCATAAATTTTTTAAATTCATATAAGATCTATAATATTTACAAAAAGTGAACTAAAATTGCAAATAATATATAAATATCCATCGAAATAAATCTGAACATAACGAATAATGCACGAATAGGCACTCAAAATGGAATGATTTTTCCTCCTTCATCATCTGTAACCATGAAAAATGATGCTGAAGCTTGAGGTAGTTATGTTCCATGCTTGAGTTTTATTTTGCAACGACGATTAGATGATAATTTAAATTCTAAGCAATTCTACTCAAAATAGAAAGTCTGTAAAATATTCTGCATGTTTTTCATGCATCATTACTAGAGAAATGAATGTGATCTTAGCACATTAGCTTAATATAGTTTGAAATCCCAGGTAATTATGATCAGCTGATCAAATAAGCCAAATGAACATCCCTGAATCGACACTGAATTGAACCAAAATGTTATGGAAAAAAAAAACTATTTGTTCTCCATGTCAGAAGTTTGTTAAAAAAAAATAATAATAATTGGGTGAAGTTATCTGGAACAGAGGATAACCGTTCCCATTCGAAGTCATAAAGCGAATATCAGTGCAGCATTCATATATATAATGCAAAAAAAACTGGTTTTTTTTTAATTTTTTTTTTTGTCGAGTGCTAGCAAGGCTGGCAATATGGGATGCATTGTTCCACTTTTCCAACTGACGATAATTTGGTGTGGAGTCTAATTTCCTCAGTGCACACATAACAAAAGTATCCGTTTATAGGGTAGACAATCATTTATACAAGGAAAGGACAAAGACAGGAGAGAAAGAAATAGAAAGTACATTCATGTCCAAATCGGGATTCGAACCCAAATATCCGCAGTCTGGCAGGCTGACCATTATACAGGGTATACTCCTTATCCGCAGTCAGGCAGGCTGACCACTAGACAGGGTGGGTAGCCTAGCATTTCTTTTATATAGATAAAAACTATTTATATAAGAAATACCTAAAAAATGACTCTATAATCGAATTCACATTAGAAAGTTCTTCATCAAACACAATAAAATAGTAAAAGAATTAAATACCTCTTAGTTTCTTTTTTCCACGATACCTAAAATTGCATCATGGGGAAGAAAAAAAAAACTCCCATCTGTTTTAATATTTTGGTTTTACAAGAATACTTACCAAAAATTCAAACACAAAAATTTTTTAGAAAACCGTTAAAAATTAAATGTTATCTAGAAATGGAAAAATAAATATTAAATGAAAATAAAAAGCAGTGTTTATAATGACAAAATATAAGACATAAAATCTCTTCTAATATTTATAACATTTATTTTTTAAGGGAAGAAGATATAAATAAATAAGTTTAAATAATTAAAACAAAACGTATTGCGATGAACCGGTTTAAGAATCTGATTCAGATAAATATTCAAATTAATGAGATTAAAGCTTTGAAAATTGTATAGCAAATATTTAATAAGTATGAGAAGCATTAAGAATGAATACATCAAAGTAACGCTTGACAGAGGATTCATTGCTTTATAGAGTGCCCTATATACAAAATTTCAGCTGCAGTTTAATTGATTAAATCTAAAAATTATTCAAACGTCAGTTTTATAAGTTTTGTTGTTGTAAATTTTACTCCAGATTTATCAAATAGCCAAACCAATATTCTGTTTATTTACCTAAAATGTAACAAATTTTTACGTTCAAGAAATTTTGAATTGAATTTAAATTTCAGTTTTGTAATTTTGAAAATAAGTATAATAAACCATTGACGGCTAAATTGTGAATTTTTTTTTATCTTTTTTTACAAAATGAAATGATTTTTACTTTAAAAGAATTAAACTGTTAAACATTGCCGTCATTTTTCATTCGTCTGTTAAGTGTATGCGTTTTAATTACTTTTTTTTTCAAAAAGTTTTTAATCTCTTAATTAATATTTTGTTTCGTACATTTCCCATTTTTTCTTTAAAAAATATTATCTTTTATTATTTTATGTACACTAAACTTAATTTTTTTTTCTAAAGGTGATATTCTGTTTTCAATGTTGGAAAGACCGGAATATTTTGATATAATTAGAATTTTATGAACATAAATCAAGCATTTCTTAAAACTATTATAGAAATTTAATGTTTGTATTAAAAACATCATTCGTTGTTTTTAAATTAAGTAATTTATTATTTAATGAATTTATCACTTTTCATAATATTTTAAGTTTGAACTTTATTATTTTAATTTAATACCCTTTTCGAAATCAAAAGAATTTTAAAAAATGTAAAATGGACTCCTGTATATAAATTTTTTAAAAGATTTTTATAAAAATGTTTTCATATTTAATTTTAAATGTCGTACAAAATTTAAACATGATTATTTTTTCCATGTTTTTAAATTTTTCTATACGGATTAAAAGTGTAAAAGGAATTTTTTACACTTTTACCTCGTATAAAAAAAAATTTAAAAATATTAAAAAAAAAAATAAGTGTAAAAAAATAAATATAAAAAAATATTTTACAGATGAATATTAAATGTAATATAAAAATTTAAGGAGACGTGTGCCACTTTAAAATTCATTCTATCATTTACGCACATGAAAGAAGATTCCTTTATATTTATCTTTATATATATAGTTTACATTAAATTTACTCTCTATCGTTATTTAAAATAATATTAAACGTAAAGAAAATTAAATTTTTATTTTCGCTTTTACATTAAATTTTTATATAAAGAACTAACTCAATATAAATTTGGTAAAAAAAGAGATCTAAGAAGAGAGAAATTCTCTTTAATCTAGTTATGGATAATGAAGAAGAAAAACGAGCATCTTTATCTTTTAGCAGACAGTTCAATTTATAAGAGAGATAGTTATGGAAATTTACGTGCAGTTTTTATTGATAAAGATAAGACAGCATTTCTCTAACGTAAGACTTCCCATACTGCACCCTCAGTAATTTAATAAAAAAGGAAGACGATGTAAGTCGTAATTGCCGAAGACAGTTTCATCGTGGAAACCTCTGAGCGATATTTTTTAAATAAAAATAGAGATAGTGTCAATGAGGAATCTATCAGTAGCCGGGAGATAACAGATATATCCCATGATCCTTTATAAGGATATTGCTTTTCATAACATTCACGATCTATATTTCTGCGATAAATAGCTAAAAGGGAAACTGGGGAGAAATTTATGACATTTTCCAAAATAAGATAAGACAGCATTTCTCCAACGTAAGAAACGTTGTCAACGTTGAAATTTATTTTGTCAAGTTATTTTTCGAGTTGTTTACATCAATTTAAATAGCGTAACAATCTCACAAAATTTATAATTCATTTTTTTTAAATAGAACAACTTTAAATCAATAATTTTTTTTTATTCAGTTTTGTATTTAACCATCAGAAGAACATATCTATTTTTTACACTTCATTCAAATATGATAGTGATATAAGACATTTAGATGTGCAAAAATTGTATCCTCAACCTAAATACTAAACAAAATGTTATTCTACTTCCTCATTACCATTGTCACATGAAACTGAAGAACTATAAACTTGGTAGTTTATTAAAAAAGAAAAAAAAATGATGGGAATTTAGAGTACTTAAAGTTACGAAGTTTCTAAGGTTTCCATAATCTTAAATATTTTAGAATATAATTCTTGTGTCGTTATAGTTAGTTTATATTCACAAGCGAAAAAACTCCAGTAAAGTTTGCGTTTATAGATTGCATTTAAATATAATACTGATATCAGATATTTTGAGAATAAATTAGGAAAGTTGATTAAGGACATGCTATGAATAGAGGAATAAAGAATACTGTCTCGAAAATTCTATAATGTTTGAGTACTTTTTGACCAACCACAGGTAGCGTGAAATGGTGGTAAAGAAAGCAGATTACATCACGTATGTACAGTTTAACAACAGAAAGATGTATGGCTTTTCTAAACATCAATGCATAAAAATTCCTGGGAGGACTTTTTTTTTTATCAAGAACAGATGATATTTATGATATTAATATACTAGAAAACTTCCGAATACCTGTTCGGACGCATGTTCTAGCATCTAACAGAAATGCAATTGCATTAAGACTTGTGTTCGCAGAACCAATTCAGTACCAATTGCATTAAGATCCAAGACCAACTGCATTGGACTTGGGTTCGAAAACGATTTAGAAAATGTATACAATTAATATTAATAAGTTTCGGTCATTTTTTATGGGAACATTGTTATATTAAAGTTAAATTCATGCAATTGTATTATATTAAATTTAAATAAATGTAACTTGAAATGAATGTTCAATAAAAGTAAAAAATATGTGTCCAGGCAAAACTGATCAAGGAAGGTGGTCGGCGGCAGTCTCGACCTCAGCTCAGGCCTTGAGCTCTCCTTCCTCTCCGAGACTGTCCTGCGAGAGAGCGTGGCCGCCTCCCTGCGACAGCTGCATCGATATCCGTCGACGGGCAACGACTTCGCAATGATATCCGTTTATTCCAAGAGGGTCAACGGCGCCAGTTCAAGCAGATCTGCAAGCCCGATATTGAAATTTGCAATTCTATGAAAAATTTTAATTATTTTAATGAAAATTCTTTAGTTTCAAGCTAATTCATCTGTTTTAAGTTTAAGGGGATATAAGCAAAAAGTTTTAGCTGGAATAAATAATTTATTAACGAAATACGTTCATAAATAATTATATGGTTCTATAGTATTTACGATGAAATTTATTTCTATGATGATATAAAAAGAAATATGTACTATAAAATAAGGGAATATCTGTAATAATAATGTGGATTTTTTTTTTATCACAAATGATCTTTAAGTAATAAAAAGAAATTTAGATTTAACTCATAGAATATATGAGGTATCAACTGTACCTCAAATGCTAATTAAAATAAAAATTTTGGGATTGTGCTGATTATAGAAAAACATTCCCTTCCCATGATAAAATCTTGTTGAGACTTCTCACAGCAAACAGCTTAATACCCCAAGAATATTACAAATCATTTTAACATTCACCAAGTAAACTGCCTTTTGAAGAGACTTATGACAGATAGTGAGTTTATTTGTGTGTAGGTGTCGTAAAGAAAAAAATTTGGAAATATCAAGAGCATGACCACCAGAGTGCATAGTTTCGCAGTCTGACAGAGGTACATGCAGAACACAAAAGTGCAATTACAAATAAGTGCAAAGAACACAAAAAGCATCTCTTAATTTTGAACAATAGCTGACATTGAACCCGGGAACTTCCATTCTAATACAAGTTATCTACAATTTGGTCACTGCAAGACATTAAAATTTTAACTCCTGTTGCATTCTTCCTTTCAGGATTACGATTAGTCCAGTTTAAAATCACGACACATGGCTGATTAAATTTGGTATCATGACAGATGTTTGACATTTGCAAAGAGGCAATTTTAATCAAATGCTTGTACCTCCAAACGTGCATCCATGGTAGTTTGCAAAAACCCATCCATGCTGTTTTAAATAATGAATTGTGAAAAATGATTTGTCAGACATTATTATTTTCTACGTAACACTACAGACGACTTTTACCATTAAAACTGTGACAATACCCGTTAGCCTCTTTTACTGATGGCAAACGTCTTTCTCTTAACTGATGTCTTACTCTGTGATTCTTTTTCCATGCAATATTTATCTTTGCCATTCGAGTTTGTCTTACCCTGGTGTGCGTATTCTGTCATAACTTTAGAAATCATACAACTAAAAACGTCTAATGGTTTTGATCATACATGTTCCATCTTGACGGGTTTCGCAATTTGGCTTCTTT
>JAPDSC010110891.1:0-44213 GCA_026290005.1 Latrodectus geometricus | reverse complement strand
TATTTAATAGGAATGACAACAACAGCAGAAAATTTAAATGAAAATTTCATTCACTGCTCTTTTTAAAAAAATATTAAAATTCTAGACAACATGCTCAGTGGTAAAAATAACAGCTTTTTTCTTTAAAGCTGGCTCCCCCCTCCTGTACCTTCTTTTGAGTCTGGGATTTACTAAAGAGGATTTCCTTGCAAACCCCTGCTGTGAGGATTGAGAGGCTAGGTGGGATCAGAAATAACAACAGAGATTTTTGCCATGATTACATTGCTCAGGAAATCTGATACTTTCAACAATAGAAGCTTGTGGATTTTCCACCTTTTCAATTTGTTATCTATACATAACCACTAAAGGTAAAAAAAAATTATATACGACAGCAGATTCTCTCTTCCTTTTACATTTTCACAATGATAATCGTTTTTCCGATTTTTATGATCTTTTATATTATTTTTCAAATTACTTTACTCATTGCAGCTTGTGTGTTTATGCATTTCTCAATACATTATCGATTAGAAATGTACTGGTATGCGAATGCTGAGAATACCGATTTCGGTATTTAATAATTTCGTAAATAAAGAGAATTTTCTAGCATTTTAGACTTATTGATATTTTTTTAAACTGTTTCACCTTTTATACGTGAGACCTCATTTCACGATATAGAACTTTATTTTATGTGGCGAACATAAAATTACATTTATATCCCGAATTTAATATAATATTTTATATAGCGAATAATTTTTTCATAATGGTAAAAATATGATAAAAGTATCGTTAAAAATATTATTATTTTTTAAAGTGCAATTTTGCACCAAAAATTAGGTACACATTTTTTAGTGAAAGCCATGATCAAAGATAAAATTAATCCTATTTTGTAACTTTAAACACTTCTCAATGCTTTGTAAAATTTTAGAAATTTTTACAAAACAGCATAAAAGATTGAGAAAATATATGTTTCATATTTTTTATATTTTCTTTTAGTAAACATACATTTTTTGGTAAATGTTTTTTTTTTAAAAAAAATATTAAAATTTTTACTGTTTGGAAGAATTTTTGTACGCATTGTTCCATAAGAACGTATAAAAATTAAATGCAATATGTTGAAAAGTATTCACATGAAAAACTTAAAATTTCAAACTATTTAATTTTTTTGTTGAGAAATATATAGAAATATAAAATTTTGGAGACAGCATTTCTTTCTAGAGTCTAAACCAGGCTCTTTTTTAAATTTTGTTTCTTTTTCTATAAAAAGAAAGAAAAATCAGTTGAATGTTTAACAAATGTCAGAAATGTCGCTTAATCGTCTGTTGATAACTGTGACAGATAACAAAACAAACGATTTTCTCAACATCCGTTATCTTTCTTTTGACTCCCCTCCGGAACACATAGCGCAAGAATATTCAGTAAGTAAATCCATTACTTCATTGAATATACATTTCCTATGTACTTATATTTAAAATTAAAAATAATTTAAATAATTGGATGGAATGAAAATTCAGTTATGCCTTCTTAAAATATGAACAGTTGCTCTATTCAAAAATTTTCCATATTTTGAAATTTGTTTTACTTCTAAAATTTGTTCTATTTCTTAAAATACAAACAAAATAAAATTCTCGATACAACTATGGAGCACTTTTTACGGGAAAAACTATTTATATAAATTTTCTATAACAAATGTTTTTCCAAAAAAAGTACAATTACTTTTAAAAGATTAATAATAAAATAAATATTGGAATTACATGAATTAATTAATATAGCAGTATAAAACTATATTATAATAATAGTATAATGCTATACTAATTAATTTAATATAGCAGTAGGTATTTCGTAATTTATTCTATTTAATTGCTTTGTGTATTATTTCTATTATTATAAAAATAGCAATTCACGACATTAGTGGGACGTCATGTTTCCAAACAAATACAATGTAAACATTTGTTTAATATTGTATTTAAGAGTGCCTTCTTGACAAACTTGGAGATTTTTGTTTGGCTATCGATTTTATTGGTGATTTTTGTTGGCACTGTGAATTTATTATTCTGTTGCAACCAGAATACGATTGGAAATAAGCCCAGCTTGGTGATTAACTGTGACTACAATTTGCGAGAATCAAAGGTTAAGCAAACAAAAGGTTAAAAGTTTTAACAAACACGTTATCCTTAAATAATGAATATCAATTTCAAAAATAACAATTTAAAAATCTATCACCTAAGTCTATGGCAGTTTCAATGATAAATGACGCTTAACAGCAAATGTTTGGAAACAATATGACGTCACAACTAATGTCGTCTATATTTGAATTTGAATTTTTTAAATAAAGTTTAAGAAATGTATAAGAGATAATGTTTTTATTTTCTTACCACAGCTTTAAAAAGCCTAAAAAATAATTAATTTTTCATTGTAATAAATAATAGTTTTCATTTCTGCATAATAATAAAATGAAACAAACCAATATTTCCACAATATAAAACTTCGTACTCGCAGTTTGCTTCACCATGTGTATTAAAATTAATTATTTTTGTAAATGCACAATTTTTCTCAGAACATGCTTACATGATTTTTCTATGACAAAGTGCTTTTTGGAACTTCAATGTAAATTTGAATCTCAATGCATCTCATTTAATGCTACGTAAGTGTTTGTCTTTTTTTTTTTTTTTTTTTTTTTTTTTTTTTTTTTTTTTTTTAAATATTCAAATGGATTATAACCTACAGGTAAATAACAATTTAGAACAATAAAATTAAAATGATTGGTAAATAGAGATTACTATTCAACCCGCAAGAATAATTTAAATTTAACCTCAGATGAGTTAAAATAAGTATTCTCTTATAGTTTAGTAAATTAATAAATTAACTTACCAAATTATAGATAACTATAAACACTCAACTTAAGTGTTTCACATTAACATATATTCCATCATACTTTCAAGGGAAATAAAATTTCTTTATGACAAATTTCAATTGAACTTTTTGTTCCATGTATAGACTGAAACCTTAAAAATGCGAAGCCATCATTAATTGGTTACAAAAAAAAAATTTTTCCTCGAATCACACATAATGATAGCATCTTATATATTTTCAGTCTTTAAAAAAACATAAAACAAGAATATATCAGATAACAATAAATCTATCAGAGCTCTACAAGGAATGCACAGGGTGTATTGGCACACACATTTTTTAAGGTGTCAACATTCTGTCTTTTTTCCCCATACATTTATGAAAAATGAAAATTTCTATGTTTGTACAACACATAATTTTTGTGATATTGAGTTTCTACTCCAACAATAATAATGAATTTCTTCTTCTTTAAACTATTTGTCATCAAAAATGCCTAGTTTATATATGATAGCTGCATAATGTAGTTCAAAACGTTATCAAGTGAATTTTGTTTTCATCATTCTTTATTCCTGAATCCGTACTAAATTTATATTGTATACTATATGATGTTCATAGCGTATGCAGAGAGTTTTGTTTTTACCATTCTTTCATCCGAATTCCTGTTCCATTTACGTTTGTAGTCAACAAACTTACAAAACTTTAACACCATCGTGCCTCTTTTTTATTTCTGTAGTGAGCTACTAACCATAGAACTATCACCTTTCCTTAAGACATTAAATTTGCTTTTTGTCAATAAATTTACATTTCCAGTAAATATGAAACTGATTTTAATTAAACTATATATAATGCAAAAATCTGAATTGCATATAGAAAAAAGTCGAAAATTTGTATTCTTTTAGCATCAACAAGATTTCCAGTGTTGGAAAGTAGGTAAAAGCTTCACTCGAGTGCAGTTGTCAGATGTTCATCAATCTGTATTATTTTGTTTCATGCTGGAAACAGAAATACCATTTGCATATGTTGAGTTGAACATTGTCTCCTCTTTGAGAAAAATCTTTTCTTTAAGAACATGAAGCAAATATTTTCAGAGCTCTCAGAAAATGATTTTACTGGTAAATCATTGCTTAACTCAATCAGTTCCAACTCCACCAGAGTAAGTCTTCTGTACAATCAAATTGTTCCATCACGAGCAGAAAATTCTTCAGCGTCGATATTTACAAAAGGCGATTTGTTGAATTTACTTCGCATATTTTAACTAATTTCAATGGATTCTTTCGAATTGTGACATATTGTTGAAATAGTTTTAAAGTACTGAGAAAGAATGATTAGTCAACTGGTGTGTTAAGCGATCAACGAAGATTGTCCTTGAAAACTACTAATAGCTAGCAAGTGACAATTTGGCGATCACTGATTTAAATTATACATTGTATGTTATTCAAAACAAATGCAAAGGACTTCTTTTTATACCATGGTTTGATCTAAAACCGTGTTGTCTTTTTGAAAATGATTACTTAATACAATGAAATGTATACTTAATACAATTTTAGCCATTGAATAATATTGTTTACAGATGTTTACTATTGGCCTTTAACTTGTGGAATAATTCTTTATTAGTGTATGAAATTGCATCGTTAAAAACAACCTATCAAATGTTTCTCAATAATACCAAAACAAATTTATCACTATAATGCTTATTATTTTTGTTATCTATCATTTGTGAGAAACAGTAAAAAATATTCCCTTTGAATCTTGTAAAATATTAATTTTATGCCACTCCTTAAAAAGATTAGTTTTCGGTATCTTCATTGTAATCAAGTAAGGGGATTTAAGTCTAGTATTTGATATCAAAAATTTGGTTTCTTATCGACTACAATATGTTAATCTGTAGCTGAAAAACGAATGATTATTCAATGAAAAAAACATATCAAAATTTGTAAATTTAAAATTTTTTATTCATGGTAGTTTGTCTGTCTATAGAATGCTCATTCATTTTTCTTTATCTGAAACTTTATCAACTTGTCACCCATGCTGCACAATGGTTAACTTCTCGTTCACCTATTGAAACTCTCTACTGCTCATAACCTTGGCGGTAAATCGCCAAAGTTTCAAAAATCACAAAGTAGTTTGTCGAGTATTTGGCAATGAAAAGATTTAGGTAATTTCCAGAGATTAAATCATTGTTCGTTATCGAAGTGAATCTATAAGGATAGGTAACTTTCTGACAGCTTATTTTTCTACCCATATTATCATCCTTCAACTATTTAAATATTATTAATAAAAATTCAATATAATTCAAAATTAATCACTTCAAATACCGAAATAGTTGAAAATTTTTTGGTAAATTTTATTCGAAAATAAGAAAAAGATTTCCTAAAGGACACATGATGCTGAAATGATTATGTTTTGTTGCAAAAGCACTAAGAAATATCTCAATATCATTTTTTAAAGGCAAATAATTAAACGGCTTACAAATAATGATATAAAAATCTTTCATTTTTTTCGTGCCTAATAAAATATAGAACTCTGATTATAGAACTGAATAAAGATTATATTTTGCATTTTTTAAGTAACAAGTTTATCTCAAAAATGCGAAATTCTTGGATTAAGTTCAAATTTTATGAAATGAATAAGCATAATAGTTGAAGAATTATGAAGTACAATTTAGATCAAAAACTTTTTTTTTTTATGTTATCTATTTTTCTTGAACATTTGTTTTGTTGGCGAAAAAATATAATGAGCAGTTGAAATGAAAACCATATTCATCATCGAATTTAAGCTCATATTGGCTGTAATGATTTTCAGTTCTTTTTTAGTATATATTATCATTTTATTAGTCTCAGGGAAATTGCTTTAAAAAAAAGTAGCTATAAACCAATCATTTACCTATTTTAATTCTATTTTATATAACTGTAGAAAATATGAATATTTTATGAAAAATATATGGCAGTTACTTGATTAAAATTTTAATGTTTACTAGTTAACAATTTCTAATGTTCAAGTATGATTTATTATCGAACTTTATATGAATTATATTTTATTTTTATAAATTTATTGATGAATTTTTCTATTATAGAAGCTAATTAGTGAAAATATGCAGGTATTAATTATTCATTAAATGCAATGTTAGCATGAAAACACATTCTAAAATTAAAGAGATTTGTTTTGGAATGTTAAATGAAACATTTTATGAAGTTTATATAACTATAGAAGATTTAAACATTTCATGAAAGTATAAATAAGTTAGTTACTTGCTCAAGTTTCTAATGTATACTAGAAAATTTTTCTAAAAATAAATTATATAAAGAAAGGCTCAAAATATAGAAATTGTTTTTTGCTACTTTAACTGATTTATTTTTCTGTTTTGGAAAGAAAAGATAATGAAAAATTTTATTCGTTTGAACATTATTTTAAATTATTTTTCAAACTGAATATGGTTAAGCATCAACGTTTAAAACTGAAAATAATGTATTATTTATATAGAATTATGTTATAAAAAAACAAAATCTCCTGTATTTTTGTTTTCAAAATTCATTTCACATGTGTGATACTTTTTTTTTTTTGGAGTAAGCTTGTTTATTTTAGAAAAAGAACTAAAAGTCTTGAGAATCCTTATATTTAGAATTTTGCCCATTATACTTTGATTCGTATTTTGGCGATTTCAATTGTTATGTGCATCGAATATAGAGAATTTAATAAAGATGAAATTAGTCACACCTAAATTGGATTAGCTTATTATAATCAAATGCTTTAAAATAGTCTGACTTTCAAAAGAATTATTCATGCCATCTGAGTTACAGTGGCCAGTTAGTAAATTTAACAAAACCAAAACAATGGGATGATTTAGTTTCTCTTCACTGTTTTTTTACAAAATATTCATTAATTTTTATCTAATTACTAAAATATCAAATCTCCTCATGAAAGCGTTTCTTAATTCATTCTAAATTATGTTTTTTTCATAAAACAATAAGCTATATATGGCGTTTCGTATAGCTAAATGAAAATTGGCTGATTATAAGCTCAAATGTATTTAGACTTCGTCAAGAGGATAGCCACTTTCCGGAAACTAAAAGAATGTGTTAGTTTCCGGAAAGAGTATCATTGACTATGACGCTGTGGTCATTTTCATTGACTTACGATAGAATGGTTGATTAAATGTGTATTGAACCTGTACATAATAATATTGAACAATTTATTTTAACTTCTGATACAAATCGCTTAAGGTGTTTCATACAACTCTGCAATATTTAGCTAGTCACATGTTCAAATCTAACAATTATTGTCGATAATGGAGCCAA
This sequence comes from Latrodectus geometricus, assembly GCA_026290005.1. Lineage (NCBI taxonomy): Eukaryota > Metazoa > Arthropoda > Arachnida > Araneae > Theridiidae > Latrodectus > Latrodectus geometricus. The sequence goes on along the minus strand of JAPDSC010110891.1, from coordinate 37,092 downwards.
TTTGCGCAAAATTTGAATAATAATATCCCATATTTTTAATTTCCAATCAAAGTTCCGATCGAAATCTCTACGAAAAGGATATTTCGTTGGTTATTCAACTACGATCAAACCCAGTTGAATATTATACCAATTATAATAATATCCCATTTCTTTTTTTTTTTAATTTCCAGTATTAACCGCTCAAAATGTTTTACATATTTCACTCATATTAAGCTAATACCGGTTTTCCTAGGTAACCAACCATTGAATAATAATTTAAGAAAGCCAACTATGAAATAAAAATATTTCAATTTCAGGGAAAAACATCATCTATACTATGAAACAAAAATTTCCTTGCCCTTTAAAAGACAAGCAAATCCAAAAGGGTATTGAACCATTGAATAATAACAACATGCCATTTCTTTTAATTTCCGAAACAAATTTTACTGAATTTGAATCGTAAGTTTCATTGACTTCCGAAAGATTTTTTTTTTGCACATAAAATAAATTACGTACTTTTCGCTTCAATCAAATAAAGTGCAAATACAACATATTTTCACCTCTTAAATATGCATTTTTTATCACACGTTCATACACGATAGAAGTGAATTGTTATTGAATGTATTTTCCGCTGTACGTCAAATTCGATTCGATTCACCGTCACGGTTACGCTCATCGAAAATTTCACAGTATTCTTTTTATAATAAAATGAAACATTGAGAATGACATTTTTTTAGGGGGAATGGTCCATTGATTCGTGAAGAACACTATCATGGTTACAACAACGATTGAATATATTTTTTTTTCTTTATCGCCTCGAAGGTGCACAGATCCTATTCGAAAAAGGTAGAAAGTTAATAAACAATTTCCATTTCAACTCTTCCAGAGCAAAGCATTTCATCTCGGCAGACTTCGTTCATTAAACTCCGATGGGGGGGAGGAAAGGGGGAAAGAAGAAGCAACTCTTGCAAGTAGAATGAAGAGAGGAAAAAAAAAAAGACAACCCAAACAAGCAGAAGGGTCGAGCGCGAGATGCTAATAAAAAATGGCTCCTTCTACCAATGGAGCGGTAATGCCGCGGGGTGGCAAAGCGAAAATGGTATGCGGCAGATTATAATAGCCTCTTCTTTTTTGTGCGCTTCTGCTGGGGGATGAACGCTCCTTCTCGGACGCAGTCCAAGCATCGCAGAGAGGAATGGTCATGGGAAACGTTCTCTCCCGTTGCAGTGGATTGAGTGTTTGATTTCTTCTTCCGATTCTCCAAGGATTTTTACAAGCGCCTCGTCATCTTGGGTTCGGGAGGAAACAAATGACTTGAAGGAGAAACATTACTCCACTAACAGGTGGGTTTTTTATTCTGTTGTCTTTCGGTTTTTTGTGAATTTCTTTGAAAGAAATAAGTTTCGAGTTGGGGTTGTTGTGATTTAGGAACATAGAAAATAAAATTTATTTTATAATATAATTTCAAAACATGTTTCCTTAAAAAAAATTTGTATTTCGTTTTTTACAATTGTTTTTACTATAATTTGATATAATTACAAACGTCATGATATAATTACAAACGCATTTCCGAAAACTTTTTTTTAATGAATAGAATATACTTTCAATGAGTTAAATATAAAAAGAAAGAAAATATTATCCATACCATCGTGACTTATTCTTGTAAATTTCTTTCAAAATTTCTGTTTTATCAGTTCTTGTTAATAGATATAAGAAAAGAAAAACACTAATCTATGTTTTATTCTTAAATGCATTTTTGTGTATTATTTGAAATTATGAGTTAAAATTATTTTATTATACATTTTTCGAAATTTCTTAAAAATTCCGTATTTTAAATTTTTATAGATAAATACAAGAATTTATTTTTTATGGTAAACATATGTTGAAAACTTTTTTTAAGAATACCTGTTTCTCAAACATAAACATTAACAGATCTGAATGTTTATTAAAGATTAAAAACAATATTTACCTGTCAATATAAAAAATGTTTAATTAAGGTTTTCCGTTTTCAGAAATGCAGCTATATTTAAGAAAGATTCGTCATATTGTTTTTAAATATATAAATAAATAAAATAAGTTTTAAAAAATATTTGTCAAAAAAATAAGTACCAATTTTCTATTGCAATTTTTATGAAATGTTTATTTTCTGAACGCATGTTGCAAGTTCAATATATTGTTATACACTCAAAAAATTCGCATTCTACTGTTTTATCTAAGAAACACTCGTTAAAAAACTTTTGTGATAATTGCATCTATTATATTGCAATGATTTCAAATATTTATTTTGTTTCCTAAATTTATAACCTTCATAAATTCTGTTAAGTTGTTTATAAATATGATGGATCTAAAAAAGGGCATAAAAAAGGAATAAAGTGTTTCCAGCTTTCAAATATGTATATTTTTTTAATTTCTCTTAAATCTTTATTTTCCTATTTATTATTACTAACATAATTTACAATTGTGAAAGATATATTAAATGCAGTAAAAGAGCGCGATAGCAAATGGATAATTCTATAAGTATTATGGTGTCCATTTGAATTACAAATACTACAGGAGCTTAAAGTAATTCGTTTTTAAGTAAAGTTTAACTGAAGCTTTGACGTCAAAAATATTTCCGTGGATTTCAGAGAACATTTTACAAACAAAAACTCAAAAATAATATGGCTCAATAAAAGTATTTGTATGTAAAATATTAAAAATTTAGATAGTTATATATATATATATATATATATATATATATATATATATATATATATTGCACTTAATGTAATAAAAACCAATTGTTAATCATATAAGTGATGGCAATATCAATTTACAATTGGCACTGAAATTTAAAGTTGATATTAATTTTAAAATATACCCATCGGCTGAAGATTTAGGAACCCATTTTATACCCCTACTTAATGGAAGCTTTGCGATGAAACGAAATCAAAAGTATTGAAAAAGATACTGCAATGGTATTTTGTTTGAAATTAACTTAAACTAAGAATCAACTTTTAACAGACTAGTTAATGTGCCCGATTTGATCCTGTCGTTATTTGCTCTTCATCTAAAAGTTTAAAGGACTCAAAAAAGATTTGGCTTGGAATATTGTACAAACAATGAAATGATAGTGTAAAATTGATAGAATATTGATTATTATACAACTTCTTTAAACGCCATAAGAAATTTCACGAATTACTGTACAAATCTTATAGTTTATATAATTAATAACTTATATTTAAGTTATTAATAATCAATAATTAGATACACAAGTATAAAATAAGTAGTTAACTTGTGATGTAATTTATGGCAAGTCGTGAAATTCACTCGATAAATCGTGAGATTCGGATTTATCGGCTCCCATCATCTTGTTGAATTTGGTGAACTAATTTTTAGAGAACGGTATTAGTACACCAGCTAACTATCATTCCGTGATAAAAAGTAAAGCATTTATGCAGAGATAAAATCATATAGAGTGTATATTAACTATATAATATCATCTGTGCATAATTTATTTAGTTATAACAAATTGCTTAATCTGCTCTATTAATTATTATTAATTAATTTAGATATAACATAATAATAAATTACAAATATAACTAACAACACTATTTTATTAAAAATATAAAGAAAATAACGATAACTGTAGAAAATCATAGAATGAAAACTTGAATATTTTTCCATATTTATTTAAGCACATTTTGCTTAAAACAGATCATTTTAATTTGGCAACCTGTTTAGACTTTCTTAATTATAAACTGTTTAAAAAGGTAAAGAAAAAAGACTGCTTTTTTATACTTCCAATTTTTACTGCAGCAGAAAACTACCGTTGGTGTCTTGAACATATTACATTATTTAATTGATACAATTTTTGACTTTTACAATATTTTTAAATAAAATTTATAAAATATTGTTATACTCACTTTGCTCTGGCAAACTCAAAGAAAATTAATAAAAGAAAAATCGAGATTTCTTGTATACGTTCATCAAAATTTCGTGTATTCAATTTTATAGAAATATATAACTTTGATGCGGCTTTTTATAAAAGGAAATATATGTATCAAAATCAAAATAAAAATCAGCAAATAGTTTTGCATGAATAAGAAAAAACTTAATGCAACAAAATCTAAATTATCTTATGATTATAAAATTGTCCAATGTATGCATTTAGAAAATATTAGACAGGGGGAAAAGAAATCCATTATTTTTAAGCGAACTTTATGTAACTTGTTTCGAATTCGCTTAGCATATAAGACTCAAAGCTGTTTTAAGGTTTATCATGAGGCTCTGGGCTATGCTATGACTGCCAACAAGTGATTAGCTTCAATAAGTTTTGATATTTTATAAACAATTTTGACGATGATGCCTCCATGCGAGGGGAGTGCATCTTTAACATTAAAAATACCTGAACGAAATCGGCAATACCAAAATTGTACGTAACTGGCTGTTACAGTATTGGGACCAATATTAATGTGTTTTTTTTTTTTTTTTTTCCTTTTTTCTCCGCACCACTTACAATTTTAATCACCTATCCTGTATTATCAGCTTTATCAAAGAAAAATTGTAAAATGTGAAGAATTTTCTCTTTTAACACCCTTCTTCTTAACTTAAAGAATTCCACTTCTAACACTCTTTAAATAATGAAAAGACCAAAAATATTTCTTTTAATGTAAACTTTCACCTTTCTGAAAATGTCTGAAATCATCTGAAAATGTTTGATCGATACAAAATATCGATCACTGCAGCTTTTTACTAAAAAATTATGTATTAATTTTTCTCAATATAATATATACGTGATTGTTAAAAAGATAATAGAGATTAAAGATAATTGATATCTTTCAATATGTTGTCTCTGAAAAAATAAAATTTCTATTATTATAGTCTTTTTAATTTCAGATTATATGGTAACCATATTAATTAATGATCTATGTTAGAAAGAGCTGCTAAAAAGTTAAATTTATCATTCATATATGAAATTTTTAAGATAGTTATTAAATTTTTCTATAAACTCTTTAATTACAATTATTAAACTTATCATTAATTTATTCGACTGCATATTATAATGAGTAATGATCTGACTTGTTTTCAGATTTGATAAAAGCCATTACAATAAATTTATTTAATAAAATCAAACTATATAAGCATTTTAGTTTAATTTAATTAATTTAATAAGTTTAATAAACTCTTTGGGTACAATTGGTGAGTGAGACTCGTCATCTGCTTACATGGGCGAAGTTATGGCGGACGAGTTTGACTCGTCATGTAAATTGGAGAAACTATTTAACTTCACTTATGTTCAAAAATATATTTATAACACAAACATAAATATATTTTTAAACAGCTCTTTATATTAAATATATTCCAAATAAAATGTATTACTTTACATATTAATCCATATAGTGACAAATTAAATCCAACCCATGGGCATTAAATTCTTCAAATAATTCAGTAATCAAAGAGTTTATAAATTATAAGTAAAATAATGCTGTTAGAATATTAAGTGCCCCATTAAGCTTATTGGAATTTTTAAAATCTATTAAGAATATTTATCTATTTATTTTTCTCTTTAAATTCATAATATATATACAAATACTTATTATATTTTGATAAATATTTTTTCTGTAAAACATTCTTTGCACATTTTGTTATTAATTTTTACATAACGAAAAATGTGTTAGTATATATTTCATATATATTAATAAATATAGATTTTCCATATATTAATAAAAAGATTCATATATATTGGTAAATATAAATATAGTAAATATAAATTTTAGTTTCTATGCACTCTGTTGTTCTTAAGTATCAGTTTTAAATTTAAATTGATTTATAAATTTTAATCATCAAAATTGAAAATTTTATGTGATATTATTTTTCGCATTTGTAGATTTATAACGCTGCGTAACAATAGCAATTTTCTTAATCATTATCTATTAGTTTAAAGTAGAAGGTCCGACACTTGATTTCACTAGCTATTAAACAACAAGAGATAGAGAGAGCGTTATTGCTCTCTGCATCCACATCTATTGCGAAACTGCTGTTGTTACACTAGCACACTTTCCTGTACCTAGCCTCTATTGGGCTCTACCAGTTATATAGAAGGAGACGGGTGAGACTCTCCAATTCTTGGCCTGCCACACCCAGCGGCCACACACACCATTTCACATAGAGAACGACATTGTGACCACGATATATTTAACGAGCCCCAGTCACCGTTACTGAACACGACCGATTTTTGTTTAAGCCGAGACTCGAATTCAATATTTTCGGGTAACGAGAAGGATGCCTTAAGCAACCAGGCCACCACGGCTTCTTTCTTGCGAAGAGTGTGCTTGAAAGTTTTCCAGGTTTTCACCCATTTGACATGTAATACATCTTACTATACATGGATTACATTATGCGATGGATATGGATGGCCTTACACGACTCCGTTATATTTTTTTAAGTTATCCTTTAAATCAGTAATTCATAACCTCTGGAACGCCTCACTTTTTTGTGCGGCCTAATTCTCAAAGTGCGTCGGTAAATTTTAGAAATGTATAAAAATTATTATGCTTTTTTACTACGAGTATGCTTAAGTCGAAGAAAAGTAAAACAAAACTTGTTTTTATCACTATTTACCATATTTTTTACAATCAAAATCTGTTTTTACCTTTGACAACAGTGACCTTTCATAAAGTTAAATATTTATCCCACTTGGAAAAATTCTGTAAGTATTCCCTGTATCTACAATTACTATTTTCTACATCTTATATGTGTGAATTCGGATTTCTAGTATTTGTCAACCTAAAAACAAGAAAAAAATCAAGAATGTTAAATGTTGATGACGATATGAGAGCACCATTAATACATAATGTTCAAATACAAATGAAATTATCAAAAAAACATCAATATCACATTTCACACTAAAAGTATTCTTATACAATAATTACACATTATACACGTTATATTTAATTCCTCAATAAACGATTGTTTTTGTAGTACATATTATATTTTATTTTTTATTCAAAATTATTATCCTAAACTATTTTACACAGTGGTGTTATAGGAGAGTAAACCACTTCTGAATTTATCTTTTTGTGTGCCGCTACAAGAAAAAAAAAGGTTGAGAATCATTGCTCAAAACGGTGTTATTATTAAATTAATTACTTGAAATTTAAAAGTTATGTATGAAGCTAACTTTTAACAGCAAAAATATAATTTTATAACTTATATCATTAACCTGAATTATTATATAAATAGAGACAAAATTTATTGTGTAAATCCATATGAATTCTTGATTATCATTTTTGTAAAAAAATTTTTATTCGTTAATGAATATTTTGATAAAATACACAGATTAAATTAGAAAATTATTTCAGATCATACTGAATTATCTAGTAATATAAATATTGCTGTTGTATATATATAAATATATCTGTATTCGTAAATTTAATAAGCTATACATGATGAAATTGTTAAATAAAATTATTTCATCATGAATAGGGCAGCATTTCTAAATATTAATAATGTTGCTGCAAATTTACATTTTTAATTGAATTAGTTAATTAGTCTAGTAAAAATATTAAGCTAACGTTTCATGTTACGCAGCAAAATTTCAGTTCAGATACATTTATTTGACACACTTGACACATTCATTTAGAAATGATAAATTAAAGCTTACACTTTGAGTCTGAGAATAAAATTAAAATTTTATCGGGACGATTATGATACGGATTCAATAACATTTTCACAAAAGGATATTATAAACAGAAGTTAAAATAAAGCACACATTTAAATCGAATAAAAAAAATGTGTAATGATTTAATTATAGTTTCAATCTCCCAATGCACTGGTCCGAGGTTCTATCTTCTGGCTGGGCAAGGTCTACTCAGCCTTTCGACCATTCAGTGAGTCGATAAAACTGAGTGCCAAGCATGTTTGCGAATTAAATATTGTAGGTTTCAAGTTAGGCTGACCACTTAACCAGGAAATATGCTCCGCAAAAAATACATTTAGGCACTGTAGGCCTTGGCCCCCCAATGACTGTTGTGCCGCAGATTTTAGTTTAGTTTAATGTTATATTAGTTAGATTTTAGTTTAGTTTAATTTTAGTTAATAGTTGCAAAAAAAAGTGTTGAGTTTTTTAAGAAATGTTTGAGTTCATGTCTGTGGAGATAATTTAAATTATAAAAAGTAAATAGGGATGTTGATAATGATCATGTAACATAATAAAACTATAAAAATGTTACTAAAACTGAATGATTATGTAATCTATAGACAAAGTATAAAATCTGTATAAATAAAATCTTTATTCTGAGACTTCTCTACTCACGCAGAATTTGAGCTATTTTGATACGAAGTAAAAATGAGAACACCTGCACGAAATGAAATGAAACTTATATCAGTATGTTTGGCTAATTTAAAATAAAAACTATGTTTTCCCTCAGAATTTTGATTATTGCTTCGTAGTTAATTTAAACATTTATAAATGCTAGTTTAAAGCTTCTTGAGTGGTGCACAACCAAGAGGATTGTGCTCCTTTTTCTCTTTTAAAATCATCACGTGTAGGGGGGGTAGCAGAGAAAAAATATCTACAGTAGCTTCTCTCTTTTTTCTTCATTTCTACAGTCTAATTTATTTTAAAAAAAAAGTATAGAGGCATTTGATATTTTTTTGTCGGTTTCAAAAGACTTTTTTACTCATTCCAACGAATATGCTTACGTTATTCCGAATATGCCGCCGATCGGAGTCACATCGTTTCGAAACTCAAATGGCAGTAAACTAGAATTCGATATTAAATAACTTCGTAAATAAGGGGAAATTTTAAATATTCCACATCACTTCTGATTTGATTTTAATTTCCTCATTTTTTTCAAAAGACTTAAAAAAAATAGACTTAAATAAAAGTTTTAAACATAGTGAAGTTAATAAATGCCTGTGAAAAAAGTAAACATCCTTACTTTTCCACTTCTCAATTTCTTATTAGAAGTTTGGTACACATTTTCTATTTGAAACTGCTAGTAATGTAAACAAAAGAACGACAAATATTCGGCCATCATTGCATTCAATTATGAGATTATGTAAACAATAACATAAAGAATTATATTAACAGTTGTGAAAATGAGAAATAAATTAAGAAATTTATGACACATGATCTTGCTAACGCAAGGATTATTTTTTTTTAATGCTACCTGTTTTATGTGCCAAATTTTACTAAGTACTACTATGGAGACTTGAATTTTGGTAACAATCTTTCACATTAAAGCCCTCTTCTATTAAATCTTGTGTTAAATATATATGGTTTGCCGATGTACTATTGTGACTAGATGGTCATATAAATAGTTTTCATAATTGCAAACAATTTTTTAAGATGAATTATTTACAAACATACTTAATTTAAACTATTTTCATAATGTAACTATCTGCGGGACAAAAGGATACAAAAAATTTTTCCACTCAAATATATGGTATATATTAGGTTGGAGAAAATGTTATCCATTATTTCTTCGGTAGACGTCTGTAGAGATCGCTATCTCGTGAGGTATCTATCAAACAATTTCAAATTTATGCTCATTGGAAAATTGACATTTGACACTAAAATATTCTCTTGCGGTTTTTTGTTTGATTAATTCAGTTATGAGTACAAGGTTCTAAAAATAGAAGACAACAAACAGAAAATTCGATACATTTTAGTTTTTCTTTTATAATGGCGAAAATGCTAACCAGGTGGCTAAAATTATGAAAGGTGTTTATCGTCCTATATATGACTATAACAACCAGTTACGCACAATTTTGGTTTCGTCGATTCCGTTTGGTTATTTGGATGCTAAAGATGCACCTTGCATGGATACATCATCGTCGAGAATGTCTATAAAATATCAAAATTTATCAAACTTGACAGCATGTCAGCAGTCGTAACGCGCAAGACCTAAAAATCTACATGAAAGCTGTTTTAAACCTTTTTACAAAGTGAATATCCAAAAGAAGTTACATAAAGTTCACGTAAAAATAATGGATTTCTTTTTCCCCAACCTAATATTATGCTTCAATAGTTTATATAATTTTTGAGTTGTTCTAAAACGAGATTTTAAAACACATTTATACTATTCTAGGTATAGATTGTCATCTATACCTAGATAGTATAAATCTGTTCTAAAATCTCGTTTAGAACACATTTACTATATTAATTGTGTTAAAATAGTTAAATGAATATTAATGGAATACTTTATACAAAATCTTGAAAATGCAATATTTGCTTTTAATGATATTGAAAATAACACGAGGAAAAGAAATGACGTTGCAATTTTATCAAGAACTTCTTTTGAAGATTCTCATTGTTGAAGTTTACGTCGCGTGTGTGTTGCTCAGTGTAAACTCACTTGTTAGTACTACAATGTAAACAAACATGCATATTTGCAATATGTTTAGCGTTCAGATTGCTCGTTTTATTCGCTTCACAGATTTTGTATTTCCAAGCTAATATCTTTTTCTCTACGCAACAATGCCTTTAGAATGTTTTCGTGGGTAATTTTGCTCGTGTCTAAGGAATGATACTCTTCTGCATACACGACATGTACTTTATGTCAAAAATGACAAATTCATCTATGCAACAAATTAACTGATGCAGATTTTTAGAATTTTAGTTCTTATCATTCTTATTCAATTTCTGATAGTAATCTTGCCTATTAAATGATAAAATTGGAAAGAATATTGCACGGATGATTGATATCAATTATCCAAAAATGGTTGTCTCTCAAATATTATTTTTTTTTTTTAAACAAAATTTACTATCTAATGAAATTTCGTTCGAGATTTATTCGAAAACTTCTTTTTTAGAGAGTGATTCCAATCCCAGTTTCGGTTTTTAATGCTTATAATGAAAATAAGGTAGAATTTTCTGAATTTACCGCATATTCATTTAAGAAATGATTAAAATTGTAGAATACATAAAATAATTTAATTATAGATTAGTATGTAAAATTTTTCGTACAAACGAAAACATTAGTGTTTTAAGAATATAACATGAAGTATGATACTTATTCTTATGACCAAAATAATTAAAAGTCAAAATAAATTTCATTGATTGACTTAATATGGCCTTAAATAATAATTTTTATCAAGATGGTTATCAACATTACTCATTAAATGTATAGATATATAATAAAAAAATAACACCTCTTTAGCAAATCTAAAGATATTATTTGTCTAATGACATTTTAATATCAAAGGAATTCCTTTTATTGTAAATTCCTGCAATATTGGTTGTTTTTAACAATAATTTAAAACTTATACCCTTTGTTTTGTTCAATATTAAAATATTATTTAACGTTTAACAAAATGGATCTTTCATTCCGGATGTCAGAGCCTTCCCGCAAATTTCTATATTAAATATATAACTTTTTCGTAAATTATGAAAGAACAGCAATGTTTTTGTAAGCAAAAGCTCCCATGCAATGAGTCCCAAGCAATCATAGATAAACGTTATTTACCACCGCTAACAATTCATGATAAAAACCGCTGCACACAGAAAAGTTGCTCAAATCTGCAATAAGACTGTTTTTTATTATTTATGACAGATGTGAGAGCATTTGGTGAACCGTTTCATAGTGTACTGTCTTCGCGTGAAAGGAAATCTGAAAATCTCTCACATACTTTTCCTGAGACTTTTCATGGCTAGGTAAAAGAAAGAAGATCTTCGGAGAGAAAAGTCAAAGGATAAAAAGAACAATATTGAGATTATTAAGCAGAATAAAACTCATTTCTTATTTCAGTGACATATATGCATGTCATGGTTGATACGACTCATAAACAGAACTCAGTTCAGATTTGAAATCAAAATAAAATCAGACAGAACTCAAAAAATAAAAAAATTTTGAGTTTTTCAAGACATAAATCAAAAAATAAAAATTGTTTTATTTAATATATAGCACATTTTACATGAATCCAGAACTATTTCAGAATAGCCTACTTTGAACAATTTAAAATTTTATCATTTTTTAGAATATCTCTTCTTGAGAATAGTTTTAAGAATTTAAAACTACACCCTGGCGGTTTATTTTTGTCTATTCTTCCTTCATTAAACTTTTATTTTGAATTTAATAATGTTAAATTTTTAAATCTTAAATAATTTATTAGCTTCATTTAAACAAATGAATTTGAGTTTATTCATATATTTTAGAACATTCTCCCAAAACCACATATTCATAAAATGTGTAATGAGTTACAGTTAAATAACAATCTGTAAAATAAATAAATCCCTCAAGCAAGAGTGAAACATCGGATTAATTTAAATGCTATGTTAAAATGTTAAAGTATTTCATATCAGATTGAATATTAACTATTTTTCTTACTCTGTGCTTTCCCATACTTTTATAAACCAGTTATACCACGACAACCACGTTTAATAAATGGTTTTTTGAAGCATGTGATAAAACCTTCCAAACGAACTTGTGACAGTGAAAAATACAAAACAAAAAATAATAGTCAAAATATACAGGTATCAAAACTTGTTTTCATATTGAAAGCATTACTAGTTTCATATGGCTTATCTGTATATTTTTTTAAAATTTCATCTTTTAGCTTGATATATTTTGGAAATGCGTGAGTTCTTTTAGGAATTTTCCATTTGAACCTTTCTCGTTATATGCAAACAGAATACCATCCCAAATACTTTCTCTAAATTATAGTTCAAATTCTTTTGACAATTCTGAAGCAGTTGATTGAGTTGCGTGTTTATTTAGACGTCAAAAGCGACGGTACTTAAGATGGCATATTAAACGTTAAAATTCTTCCGTATGTGAAAGTTTTGACAATTTACGGAATTGAAAATTTTTAGTTATGATTCATCGAGCTGAATATTTTTCTCACATTCTTTGTATTTTTTTTTCTTTTTGTGTAAATCACTTTCAATTTGCTTCAATTCTTATTAACTATATAAAATATAAATAAATTTCTTTTTATAACGCTGTAATCTCATTAAAGTTATTATAGGAAAACAGGTTTCTGAAATTCTTTTTTTTTTTTAGATTTTATTCTAATAATACATATGTGATTTGTCTAATATAAATTGGAAAGAAAGAAAAATTATTGCAATTTGTTATGATTTTCCTTGCAGTTATTTGCGCATGCGTGTTGGTTTCTCTTACAGAATAGAATTTTATTGTAGGGTAATCTTGTGTTCCATTCACTTTCTAACAATTAAATTAAATTCTAGGGCATAATTTAAGAAAATTGGTCTGTATTGCATTGAAATTCGTAACAATTCAAACGCATTTAAAAATTGTACATGTTTTAACCAAACACATTTAAAAAATTATGTACAAATCAAATATTTTTAATATATATTTAAAAGCTTTCCTGTTTAGCTCCACATTTTTTCTACCTCTAAATGCTTATATAAATAATGGTTTTAAAATAAGAAAAAAATCTAATAAAAAGCAAGAGCTTTTTTTAAGAGGTGGAGCTTCCTCAGAGACTCCACCCATATCCGTCGTTAACAGAAAAAGGAAATTAATGATAGAGCAAATCCAACCTAATAAAAAAAGTAAGAAGCCAATAATAACGCCTAAAAAAATTCGAAAGTATTTATTAAGCAGAATATTATGAAGCTTTAACAAATCACGTAATCTGCGGGAACGTATGTAAGTGACAGAAACAAATTCATGGATCTCAATTTTTATCATAATTAATGCATTGGATTTTCGTTTAAAAAAATGATTGTGTGTAAATTCTTTGAAACAGTGATTCTCTATCTTTAACAATTTCAAAATTTGGCGGAAATAAAGAAAAAGTTAAGTTTAAAAGTTGTTTACTTACCTATAAAGCACTGTGTGAAATAGTTAATGATGATAATTTTCAATGTAATGATGTTTTTTGATAGTTCCATTTATATGTGAACATAAAAATGACAATGCTGCTCTCATATCATCATCTACATTTAACATTCTAGATTTTTTTTTCGTTTTTATCTTGGTTAATACTAAAAATCCAAATGCATATAAATAAGTAGAAAATTTTAATTGTAGATAATGGGAACACTTGAAATTTCTTCACGTGTGGCAAATATTTCCCTTTATGAAAATTCACATTTATCGAATATCTAAGCAGTTTTTAAGTATAAAAAATATGCTATTTAAGTGTAAAAACAAGTTTTCTTTTACAGTGTATTTTTCTTAATTTTAACAAACTTACTCGTAAGAAAAGAAATTAGATTTTTTTCATGAACGTTTCCCAAAATTTACCAGCACACTCTAAGAAATAGGCGGCACACAAAAGTGTCACCTAATCACTGCCTTAGAAACTAATTTTATTTCTGTAAATTTTTTTTTTCACTACTCAAATCAAAAAAAGAAATGTGTCCAAACAAGTAACAAATTCTAACATTTCTAATATGCAACATTATTTACTTATTTGTTATTGTTATCACTGTTGGAACAAATAAAGATAGAATTTACTATAAATTTTATTTTTAAATATGTCGAATGTTTAAGAAAATGTATTAAAGTTTAAACCAAAAGGTATATGAAGAGTTTAATATTATTTAACTAAATTCGTGATGTCAGTTTGTGGATGATTATATATAGTATTATTAAATTAATTTTTAAATTAATCTATTATGTAGATATCCATTATTTTTTATCGTTTTTATTGTTAAAAAAAATTTGAACGTGATGATACCAGATTCTCTATTGGGAAAATTGCTTTCCGTAATTCGTATTTTACGTTTTGCAGAAAAATATTTGTTTTGATAATTTTCGATTGTTGTCATATGCCACAAGTGAAACAAATTTTGAGTAAGTGCCACTACCATCTTATTTATGCATATAATATTGTTTAGCTTAAAGCGTTTACATTTTGATCATAAAATGGTAAGAAAGATGTCAATAGTTTCTGTAAATTTTTTTATTAAAATTTCCCTTATAGTGTTTCAAAGATTAGGAAATAATCTCCCGATGCATTCTTTTTCTGGTTCAAATCGGTTTACCGTAATCTTTCAGAGATATACTCCTTATTTAAAAAAATGGTTGAACATTGCCGGCTTGTTGGTTGCCATAAACAATTGTAGATCGATGGTTCGTGGAAAAATAAATATAAAATTTTGTGATTTTTTAGCCATAGTTTACAGTAATTAACATGTCTTTTGGAAGCACATGAAGAGAGATGCGTGTTCCTTGAATTATTACTTCGCCTCAAGCAAGTAATCTATCAAATATTTTCTTACTCAACAGTTTGTTTCACGATACCGTTAAATCAATTGATAGTAATAATCATTAATCAAGCTTAATCATATATACTATATGATTAAGCTTGATTAATGATTAATAAAGTTTAATCATATAGTAAAGCCTATAATACTAGCACAAATATGATGGGATTATTCTTCATGAATGATGCTATATGCAGAGGTTCCTGATTAGTTAGAAGTAAAAATGACCAAATCTGCTGACAAAATTCCTTTACAATAGTGAGTCTATAATAAATGATTTGACTTGATACTTTACTTCCAGAAGTTACAAAGGATAAAGAAGACAGTTTCTTGGTAATAAATACCTTGTGTAACCTCTATACTTAATTTAGTTAGTATTGTCTCGTGGCACTGCATTTCTCAACAAACCTCGAAGAACTCTCCTTAACATGGCACATCTCAGGATACCACAACATGTCCTAATAGTAGAACCATGCTTCTAGTCTAGATTCCAGTCTCTGGCGAATAATAGGAAATGGATGTGACTTCTCTGCTTTTTGCATGCATGTTTTGTAGAAGTATGATTGGTTATTTTGATTTCGTAAATTCTTCTTTTGCGTCAGATGACTGCAGACCACTATCTAGGAAAATTTCTATTTGGAGGTATTACACAATAGATGTTCAAATAAATTACGACAGCTTTCAGACTTTAGAGTACTCATGACGCGGATATCTTAGTTCAATAATTCTCAGGGATTTTTTTTGCGGCGCATTTTTAACGATTTCAAAATTTGGTGGCACACAAGGAAACGGATAAGATTAGAAGTTGTTTCCTTACCTATTATACACTGCATAAAATAGTTTATGATAGTAATTTTGAATGTAAAAAATATAATATGTATTACAAAAACAACAGCCCATTTATTAACAGATTAATTACAATGTAATATTAAGGATACTTTTAATGAGAGATTTAAGCTTGATGTTTTTCTATAATTTCATTTACATCTGGTCGTAAAAATGATAACGCTATTCTCATATTGTTTTCTACATTTAAGAGTATAGATTTTTTTTTTATCTTTATGTTAATTTATACTGAAAACACGAACTCGTACAAATAAGATGTAGAAAACTGTATTGTTGATACTGGGTACACACTTGAAATTTCTTCACATGGAGAAAATCTTTCACTTTATGAAAGGTTACAGTTATCGAAGATAAAAACAGTTTCTAACTGTAAAAAATATGATACCTAACTATTGTTGTTGTACCAGCACGCTTCCCTGTACCTAGTCCTAAGCTGGGCTCTACCAGTTAGATGGAAGCAGTCGAGTGAGAGTCTTCGTAATTTAGAATAAGGGATTAACCAAAAGGCCCTCGAATTGACCTGCCATCCCCAGAGGTATCAAATTCACTCGGAGGACATTCCGACTACAACATCATACTTAACGTGCCCCAGCCACCTTTAGTAAACACGACGGATCTTCAGTTAAGCCGTTATTCGCACTCACAACCTTTCGATAACGAGAACGATGCCTTAACTAACCAGGCAACCACGGCTTCTGGTACTTAACTGCAAAAAGAAGTTTCCTTTTACAGTGTAGTGTACTTGATTTAAATAAACTTTACTGTGTGTGTGCGTATGATAATAAAAAAGCATTATAATTTTTACTGTATGCATTACTAAAATTTATCGGCATACTTTAAGAATTAGGTGGCACACAAAAGTGCGCGGGACTATGGTTGAGAATCATTGTATTACACCATGCATGTTTAAATAAATTACAACAGCTTTCAGACATTACAGTATTCATTACCGGTTGCCCTAGCATCTAAAAGCTGTGTTAATGATCAAATGTCTGATTAGAGATTGTGAAGCTTTGATCCCTTCCTTCTACAGCTCTCCATGGTATTGAGAAAACGTAATATGCATTTACCGATTTAAATGTAGAATTAGAATTTGCAGAATGCGAATTTGTTTTCTTTACATCAAATCCGTAGTTTTTAAAGAAGATTTATGAATAGACTTTTCTCTTGGTGGATTTGAACTGGTAAATTCATTAGCATATAATTGTTCCTTTTTTATCTTTTATATAAACTTCCCTTCGATTATATATCCCTTACGTTCATTTGGATTTGTCTCGTGATTTACTTTTAATTCTATATTGCATCTGTATGAAACTACAGAATTTCTACATCCGGCTTCCATATGTATTAGCCACCACAGGTTGTCTTTATGTAAAAGAATTCATTTCTCAAAAGAAAACTTAAGAAATATCATTCCAAAAACAATGCATTTTCTTCCTTCAAATGTTATTCCTGTGATACTCCTTAGTAAAACTCCTTTCGTTCTAATTTAAATTAGGGTACAGCAGTAAATATTTTAAATGATGCCATGCAATCAATTGAGAAATAGTGCATCACTTTTTTTTTTTATAAATCAAACTGAAAGTCATTCTACTAATTGAGAAAATGAACTACTACTTGATCCCATTCCAGAAGTCAACTGATATTTATAGCGAATAAATGTTATGAAATGTAATTAGCGTAAATAATGAGAAAGTTAATGATTGTACTTTGTGATATTTATAATTAATAACTATAAAAAAAATACTGAGACGTTATGTTTTCCAGCATGTTTCAAATAGGATATATAAGGTTTTTAACTTCAGAAAGATACATTTTCTAAGTGGGATAGTAGGCCAAATATAAGTAACTAATAAACATTTTGTCGATTTTATCACAGAAATTTCCTTTTTTAAATCAATCTCTATATAAGCAGTTAATATTAATATTCATTTCTTCTGAAATATAGAGAATTTAATTAATTACGAATCAAAAAGTTCTGGCAACATAAATTAATTAAACTGTGTGATTTCATTCTACATTAAAAGGATACAAGACTAAAACATGAATTATAAAGAAAATTTCTTTGACAATGTATGCCCTGTTTAAATTGCCAATGAAATTATCTTATTATGTTGATAATAAAAATTTATTAAGCAAAATGTTTTTGTTTTTTTTATTTTAATTAAATTGAAATAAATTTTTATAATATTCATAGATGTGTAAAAATTCTAATTGTTGGAATCCTTATTTATTCTATTCTGTACACCTGTTTCATTTTGTCACATTATTTTTATTGAACGGTATTTATGTATTAAACATTTTCTAATATAACGATGTTTTTTAATTGTATAAGTCTTTACTTAATAATTATTTGTACATTCACTCTTACATTTTCTAAATTCTTCAATTTAATCTAAAATGATAAGTAACATAGTTGTAGTCGAATTTCAAGAGAGATTTTAAATACCTGTTAGATACCTAGTTTTGCGAAAATATCTTGATACTGTTATATAACATTGGTAATCTATGGGGGATCAAGCGCATACTATATTTAAGCCAGGATGCATAACAAAAATATGCTTGAAACTTTAAAGTTTCTGATTTAAATTGATATTAGTCGTCATCCGTTTTGAGGTATCCATAATCAAAATGCAACATGAATTTAAATTATTATGTAAAGTATCATTTTTAAATGCATATTCATTAAATTAATGTCTTAATTGTTTGCTGCTAGTGTTATGCCAACAAAAAAATTTTAATGATTGGTCGTGACGGTAATGTTTTCAGTGACATGTTTGGTAAAAGCATGTTTTTTTATATGTAATCTCTGAGATGTCAATCTCTTAGATGAGGTCATTTTTTATTGTAGATTTAAACTGAAGTCACAATATGCATGTTTAGTAGATGATCCCTCTTTTAATACATTGAACACGAAGATCTATTTTCAAAGTGTACATATTGATGGATCAGCGTTCCGTGATTAAGGCATTGCTCATTCTTTTAAAAGAAGATTATTAGAATAGCTTAATTCTTGAGAACAAATCACGTATTGAATTGTTTCCTTCCGCTGAGACTGCATGAATAAATGCTGGACTTAAAATTATGCAGGATGTAACAGTGCATGCCTTTCAGTTGTTTTGAATGCAAAACAGCAATTTCTGATCCAGGAAATGAATTAATTGTAATTAAAGAAATAGTCTTTTAAACCACATTCACTGCTATGCTTACTGTTTGAATAAAATACATTTGTCGCAAAACTTTAATAAGCAAAGTTTAGGTTATCAGAAACCCTTAAATGCATTTATTTAATAACAGTGTCTTACAAAATACATATATATATGGTATGAATTCTTTTGAAAGAAATCAAACATATTGATGAATAATTAAAAAATTTAATATCCGTAATTGCCATGCAATTTAAAAATAAATGATTTCACAGTTGATAGTTTATGAAATAATATTTTTTTATTTCTAATGTCCGGCTACTATAGAATTTCAAGCTTTCAGCACTACAAGGGAGGGGGAATTATGGCAGCTTCCTCACCTTGCAATAAGTAATGTACAGAGGTATCCTATCGCATGAAGGATATTGCAACCATGACATATTTAACATGTCCCAGCCATCATTTATAAACACGACAGATAATCGGTCGAGATTCGAACCCATTATCTTCCGATAAGGCTAATGACCACCCTAATCAGCCAAAGCACTGTGGCTGGTTTACAAAACATTAAGACTACAATGATGTAAGATGATTTTCTGTTTAACAGTAACAATTCTTTAATACCTGACATTCTATTGTATCTGTTTTCTAGTCAATATATTTAATCACAAAATAGTATTTGGTATAGAACTCAAATGAAGTCTCAGATCTGTGATACATTATGTGTGGACGTTATTTTATTATGTGTGGCTTTTTAATACATATATCAGAATATTAGATGTGTGATAATTTAAAAAAAAGGGATTTCTTACCTCCAGACTATTTTATGTAATGTGATAGAAACGGATAAATCATGTAATTCATATTATTTCTATTATAATATAATTTGGCCTAATAAGGTGGCTAATAAGTTGGACAGTGCTGCTACAGAATGAAAAACCCCAGGTTTGAGTCCAACTATTTTTGAATAAGTGGAGATAAAAACTATGCTTCTGACCTTTGCTTGCATATCTGACATGGTGGATGTTTCGAAATTTTCCAAATTCCTACGTGCAACACGTGAATATAATTCACTGCCAATGAAAAGTCCTACCAGTGAGCAGCTTAGTTGATTGACATTAAAAATGCATTACAAGACCATTACCATGGTGTCGAAGCTATGATATAATTTATTAGCACCGTATAGAGTACATTACCTGAAAGATGTTATAAAGCTACTTTTAACATAAAAAGCATGATTCTTGGAAATAATTTTTCATAGTTAATAGTAGGTCTATTCATCCACAGTTTGGGAAATTCAGAAAAATCGTGAGCACCCACCACGACAAATGTGTAGTCAAATTTATGTTAAAACACAATCGCTCACATAGTTATTTCAACCGTGGCCAGATTCAAATCTGAGACTTTCGACTCTGGAAAACTGAGGAAAGCTGGCAGTTGAATGCTTAAGACACTGAACTTCAATTCGATTGTTCGTGGGTTCAGCTACAATTTATGTCATGTAGTGATTTTGAATCCACTTTACCGTCTCGTTGTAATTAATTTACATGTGCAAAATGTGACTGTTGAACGACAAACTAAATCAAGTGTAGTTCTACGACTTTAACTACTGTGCCTTTTAAAATATAAATTATTGAAATCTTTTACTGGATTGAAAATAGTTTTTATAGGAAAATAAAGCATTGAACGCTGTGATCTTATGTCTTGCTTGGTTAATTGATTAATTATAGTCCATATAAAAATATAAAATGATTATTTATCAAATGATACCAAAATGAATTTATTTTTCAAATAAATACTAACAATTTAATAATTCAATTAACAAATAAATTCAAACAATTTCCTAGTTCTATTTTCAAAGATTTTGTCAACATTTTTGGCTTAAAGATATTTCAAAGCTCTTTCTAAACACTGTCTAAAATGAGATTATGTCTCAACTAGATATTATTAAGAGTACATAAACCAACTGGTGGACTGATAGTACAAAATATGAAAATGACATACAGAAACGTGTTTCAATGAAATCTGCGTAGTTTGGTGATAACACAAGGCCAGCCGGAGTAACGGCAGATGCCTATCTCTTAGTACTGCTCGATTTACGCATAAGTTTATGAGGTCTTCCTTGGTAAAAATGTAACCTATAACTGCACTTTAACAGCTTCAACTTCCGGCTGATAAGAATGCTTTTTAAGAAGACTTACCAAGTAACCCTTTATCGTTCAAAATCAGGCTAAGTTATCACCCCATCAATACGGTAAGCTCTATCCCAATGGTCCCATCAATAACCATTATCCATTGTTTTTTAAAAAAAGGCAAAGGTTACCTCTGAAATGTTGCTGCATTGGGTTACATTTCGTGCCTATGCATTTTAAATGGTAGCCGTGGATAGGTCTCTAGCACAAAAGTCATGTGTAATCGTAAAGGTCATAATAACCTAGTAGCTACTAGGTTATTTAAACAAATTTTCGTTAATAATGAGTTTAAACTAATTTTATTAATTAAGATAAAGTTGGTATATCGAAAAGCAAATTGTTATGTAAGAGGGCAAGTTTACAAAAAGAATCTTGTGTTTAAATACTTCTTATAGTAAAATACAAGTTGGAGGGCCATGTTTTCAGTCATTTGGGTTTAACATGTTGAACAAGTAGATATTTTTAACATATACAAAGTCAACTTTATATTTGCCATGCTTTTCAAATATTTGTGTGAAAAAAAATTTATTAGCCTATAACAAATTTATATTTTTTCATAAACAAAGTGAATATTATTCATATTCATGTTTCCTATTTGTAAAAGCCATGGTAATCTGATGCAAATAACATCCATCAAATGTCTAGAAGATATCGTGTTCGATACCTAAGTCATGCTGAGAAGGCCTAAGAATGTTGATAACTTCCTAAGGTCCAATGTTCTTTCGCTAATATGGATTGCAGTAGAAAGTGTCATCTCATATGTCAACCTTATTACTTGACCATGATTCAAAATTACGAAGCGTCTGGGTGAATAATCTATTATAAAATATTGTGGAAAGAATTTATTATAAAATACATTCATATAACACATTGAATATAATATTTTTTTGTTTTGATGCGCAATTTAAAAAAACCATTGCTAACGAAATAACCTGCCTGATTTAAATAAAATCCCTAAAAAAATGAGAAGCAACTCTGAGAAC
Organism: Latrodectus geometricus; assembly: GCA_026290005.1. NCBI lineage: Eukaryota > Metazoa > Arthropoda > Arachnida > Araneae > Theridiidae > Latrodectus > Latrodectus geometricus. The sequence goes on along the minus strand of JAPDSC010110891.1, from coordinate 14,777 downwards.
ATAGTGAATTTTTTACTGCTGCTACCGCCAGTAAAATTTAATTTCATACAATTTCATTTGAATCAGTTGTGAAAATTAATGATGGGTTGACGAATCTTCTACGAGTATAAATATGTATAATAATGAGGTAGAACTTTTTTTAGTGAAAGAAATCATGCTTATCAGAAAGCCGTTTCATTTTAAAATTTTCAAATGTAGTGGCCACTAATAAAAAAAGTTTTCCTCTCGAGAATAATTTTGAAAATATTCTATTTTTAAGAAAATAAAATAACAATTTTTTATGTACTATGCCTTGGGATAAATATTTTTTTGTAACCTAAACTTCCTTTGCGAAATTTTGCTTAAAAACATTTCACTGACCGAAGCAAGTTCAAGGAAATGAAATGTTGTTTACAGCTTATTTTAACATTTTATTTTTATTTACTTTCTAAATAATGTGAAAAATATTGAATTTTTAATCACTTTACAGGAACTTACAAAACATCCAGAACCCTAATATATCTTTTGAAAAAGATTTCTTTGAGTCTTCGCGCATAAATATTTGAAGTCTTGGAGTAAAAAGTACGCTTATGGCGTCCTATACAGATCTTTACTACAACAATAATTTAATATAATTCATTTAAACTGCTACAATTCTATATAATTTCCACCTGAACGTTATATATGTGTACATCATATTCTGAGATTCATCATGTTGTTATGGTAGGACAGTTGCTTGCCAGAGCAAAAGGTCCTAAGTTTGATCCCAATACAACAAGATATGGACTTTGTGTTTCTGCATACACTTTTGTCGGTGTGAGAACTTGGGAATTTTCCGGGATTCGTCCTTTGTGATACATGAATACGTCTGCTTTTTAAAGTTTTTTCAATAATTTTACATGGTGGATGCAAATTTAGTTAAAACACCCAAGGCAGCTATTTGAAATATCACGTACTGAGATTCAACATAACCTACAAGATGAATTGCCAATGTATAAATAATATAGTATATAAAATATATGTATAAAATAGTGAAAAAAAAATTCTGGCCTATATCAAAACCATTTAAACAATGGAAAATTTTCCATTTAAACAATGGAAAATTTTGTATTTTGCCATTATTTTCTGCATGTCGAGTTTTATCTTTGGGAAGGTTTTGTGAATGCATTAAGATTTTAACAAAAAGTTTTTTCAGAAATCAGAAGAGGAATATTAAACAACTTGACACTCTGACCATTTAGGTTGTTCATTATGCTATGTGACAGCTTTATTTGATTTCAAATTCTCAGATTATAAATTCTAATAAAAAAAACAGACTTTTGAATAATGTGCTCACTGGTATACTTTCCTGTACCTACCACAGAGCTGAGCCTAAAGAGTTAAAGCCTTCATGAATGACAAGGGAGAAAATTCACTAGCACCTACTCCAACAGACATGCATGCAGAAGCACAACATTCCTCTCCCAACAGTAGGTGGGATCGAATCCGGGATATTTTGCTCTGAAGAACGCTGTCCTACAATCAGGCTATGATGAATTTAATTTTCATCGCTTATAGTAAAAATTAAATAAAATTCGAAATTTACTTGGAAAGAAATAAAAAGATAAAAGTCACTACTAAAGTTTACATCCACTAACTACTCATCTTTCAATTCGCATATAAAATTCACCTTGTATTTTTTTTTTAATTATGTTCGTTATAAGAGTAGCTTTTGTCTCGAACTTACACCTTCTTCCAAGTTAACGAGAACTGACATTCGATATTGACTCAAGTGGTCATCGCTGTCCAATCATTCAGTGATTCAGTAAACAAACAGTATCGCCACATTCCTTAACACCGCGCGGCGTTATTCAGCGATATTGATCATTATTCCGAGAGCAATATTTCCTGAGAAATGTCTTGATGAGTGTGTTTTGAAACAATGGCTGGCCCGAGGACAATGCCTTCCCCTTATCGACATGGCTGCACGCGTGACGGATCTCTGCATGTCATTACACAAGTCGCTGCGCCCCGTGCCCACCAGCTACGATTCTGATGGGGCGCGGGGCCATTCTCTTTCCGGGTTATTGTGAAATCGTTTTCCTTCACTTTCACTCGACTGATAGGTTTTTTTAAGAGCTGCTGCAATGAAAAATGTAAACCGTTCTGCTGGGGTGGATTCCGGAAAAAAAACTCATTTGTCACCAAATCTGATTGAAACAGCTTCCGAAACATTACTTCGAAGGACTTAAATATTTTTACGGAAATAAATTCTTTGAAAAATAATTTCTAAGATGCAATAGATTATGTAAAAAAAAATTTTTTTTTCATGATACATGCTTTTTAAGGGTATTATCCTCGATATTTTTTGTCATGTGATATTTTTTTCTCCATATGTTTTCTGCGAGTGTAACTGACTTGCCTCAGGTAGAGTTTTTAAATATAAAATATTAGAGGTATCATATTATATTTTTTAATATTATTTATTTCAGGAATAGAGTGATGGTGTATTTAATCCTAGCAATTATTTCTATTGCATAAATTTAGATTATATTCATTTTAATTTTCAGTTTATGGTTAGGCATAGGCATTAAATAAATAGAATACATAACGATATATAGGATTTCTTTTTGCATTATGCAGCTCTTTATAATATCTACAGTGTCTATAACTCGAGAGAATTTTCCATATTCAATAAGTTGTTTTTAAGAGTAGTGAAGGAGGAAATCGAATAACTCTGAAATATTATCCTTGACAGTCTTGAATATAAAAAAAGATAACCGACACCTGTGAACACAACAGCGTAGTTCTATTATTTATAGTGGCAAGATTCAAACTTTGGACCTTCGAATTTGGATATGATCTTACCACTAGAAGCCGTAATAGAATTAATAAAATAGTTTGATTCAATAAATATGTTTACGAAATATTAATCCATAACTTTTAAGTGAAATATTTTAAAGGGATCAGATTAAAGACTCCTAAACAGAAAAGAGTAAAATGATTTAAATTTATATTTTACTTATTCTATATATTTACGTATTTTATGAAAAAGAAAGAAAAAATATGAAAGACAATATTTTAGGACAATATACAGAACACATTTTTAGAATATTGTAAGGAGAAGTGACAAATACATGACTTTAAATTAATCTAATCCGTGAAAACAATATTAAAGTAGAATGTTATATTACTTTGGGAAAAAAGAAATCCATTTTTTTTTTATTTAATTTTTTTTTTTGTAGATTGCTGTAGAGATCTATATTTCCTATTTATTCTATAAGTATTTCCTATTTATGCAGGTTCAAAAAGTAATATTTCAATCTTTTTTTTTTTTTTTTTTAAATCCATGCAGTTGTGAGTTACAGGGTGTAGAAATTAAAAGTCAGCAAAGAGAAAATTTGAAACATTTTACATTTTTTCTTTGATAAAGGCAAATATCCAAGATAGGAGGCTGGAATCGGACAAAGTGTTAATGAACTCAATACTGTAATAGCCAATTACGAGCAATTTTAGAGTTTCGTTGATTACGTATAGGTATTTTTGATGTTAAAGATGCACTCCGCATATGTATGCCCGTCATCGAAATTGTCGACAGGATCACAAAGAGGGGATTAAGAGGACATGTATGGAAAAAATATGTTAACAGTCTTAGCATTGCCCATGACATAAAGATCGGCTATGAAGCACTTTATACCATTTTCACAAAGTGAATCAGAAAAGTATTGAATAAAGTATTGAAAATCACATGAAAATAGTGGATTACTTTTCCCCCAACAAATATTTCTGATGAAGACCAATATTTTTAAAATAGGATTGTGGGAAATTTTTTTAATTTTTTGAAAGCGGATGTATATAAAGAAGATGTATTCGAAGTTAGAGAAAAATAAAGGGAAAACACATATTTAAAAACTGAATAATGAAGTTGTTTCAACTGTGTTTAAGTGCTCTTTGGGATTTTCCAGATTGGAGAATAAAGAGGCAGATTGTTATTTGTCATGGGAGTTGAAGAGGTTTTGTCAGTAAAAGAAGGTCTTTCTTCCGATTCGAGCATCATCATAACAATATCGCGGAAAACTTGTTATGCGTCTCTCTCGGAGTAACAGCCATCAGTCATTGACCCTTTTTTTTCTTCCGAAAAACTGGACTGGCTGCTCCCATTCAAATCAGAGGGCATCTCATAATTATTATGTAAGAGACTTGGTGATGCCACTAAGTACATGAAAATATTTCAGTGATGAGTACAGTACGCATGGAACTATTTTATTTTTTTTTCATGTATTACTGCATGTGTTACTAAAGTAACATAAATCAAAAATTCTGTTTTTGGAATGTATACTATATTTTTTAATTAGTTATGTTGACATATTGCAACTTCATATTTATATATAGAGAAATTGACGCATAATGTCATTGAAATATGTGATAAAGTATTAAATATATATAGATAAAAATTCTGTATTTAACAGAGATTTTTTGGAAAATTTTAGAGAAATTGTAATAAAATAAGAACGTGCCAATAAAAATTACATTTTAAATGACGATTTTAAGAAAATTTTAATGATAAAATTGAAAATTAATAATAAAATCCAAAAAAATAATTATAAAAGGAGACAGTGTTTTTTCCCTCCAAAAGAATATTTTATGGATATGTAATATAATAAAGTTATTAATTTTAAGCATTTTAAAAATTTTCAATAAATAGCTATTAATATTCAACTATGAATAAATTAAGCATTAATTATTCAGTTTGGTGAGCTAATAATATAAATATTTTTAATTTTAAAATAAAGTTTAGAGGAAATACTATGAATTTATAGTTTTTGAATAATTTATAATATAAATTATATATTACAAATAGTTTTTGTATAATTTATAATATAATACAATAGACAATATACATATAATATAATACAATAGACAATTACAATAGTTTTTGAATAATTCATAATATAAATTATATGTTATATATGTATAAAATTCGTATTACCCAAATTGTACCTATAGACTTTTCTACCAGCATTTCGAGATAATAAAGTAGAAAAGAAATAAAAGAAAATATTAAAATGCACTAAAAAAATATTTTTAAATAACTGGAAAATCTTGTTCAACCATTGTTCCATTATGTGGTGCTGATTTAGCTGGATGCATTATGTGGTGTTAACATAGTATTCGAAATTAGAGATAGTTGGCAAATTTTGAATATTTAGTAAATAAAACAATATTTATGATAAAAAGCAAAATAACCATGTGTGAGCAATTATATAACTAGTTTCCATCATAAAAATGACAGTATTTTCAACAATGTTCGCTTCAACGATTTCAAAATTTCAAACCTTTGAGAGCAATCAATTCTTTAAATTTAGACGCAGAATTTTAATTTCTTGAATACTAAATATTAAACAATAAAAGTATAAATCTTCAGAATGATTTATACACATTTTATATATTATTGTATACTAATAGTTCGTTCCATTTTTCTTGCTAAATGTGTGAGATTTTATTCACAATCTGAAAATCCGATGATATGCAGCAGATGCTTCCATCGATTTTTTTTTAAATTTTAAGATTTTGTTTTTAATATTTCTGAATGATATAAGAACAATCAAATTATTAAAAAACAATTGGCATCACTGTTATTTAACTTTTAGCATTTGTAATACTCTTAATTTTATTCGTGGTAAAGCTGACTTTTTTTTTACTTTATTCCACCAATATAAATCTTACCAACCCGACATTTCTGACCACAACAGCCAAAATATTTTATAAAAATATAGAAACTTAAATTTTACTTTGTAAGAATAAAATTTTGACATTGTAAAAAACTTGTGTAAAATGTTTAAGAGCTAATGGTAAAAGGATGCAATTTGTGATATTTTGCTTAAAGTCAGTCGGTAATGCCATTTGGCGATTTTATCGTTTGTACCAGAAAAAAAAAACTTTTATATTTAGTTTAATTTTTTTGAGATTCGAAGTTGTTTTAAGAAGAAGCTATAAAAACTTTCACTTTCCCATGAACAAAAGTCTTTTGAACTATTTTCGTTAAGGAAGCACTTTCTTGGCCGATGCCTCTGGAATTTTAATTAGTAAGTTCATAATTGTAGCTAATTTTTTCATTTTCTTTCGTATTTTTTTATCATCTAGAAATGGGTAGAATTTGAATTAAGCGACTTCCAAGATAACGTTGTTTTCCACAGCCATTCCTATGACTGAATATAGATTATAATTCTAATATTTTTTTTTCTTTTAAATTTCACATAAAAATAAGCAGATGTTAGTTATTTCATTAATTTGAATTTTCGCTTCACGAGTTATTCTATTTTAAAGGATTGGAAAATTCTATAAGAGAACATTTTTAAAAGGATGCTTCAAGAAAGCCTATACAGTTTGACAAGTTTCCATAAATATTGTTATCCATTCAAATTTATGTTATTCGCTTGGATAAAATTGTAAATTATTCAATTAATCATTGAAAAACAGCTTTCAATCTCTTTAGAGAAGTTTTCTGACTGTTTTTTATTTTTTCCTGATTGATAAAATGTTTTTGTTGGGAAAACCAGATTCAAATATTGTACTCACTGCTGTTAGTATGTTTTTACTGTTCAAACCCTATTATAAACGTTGCCTATATGTAATGTGCCAATCATGTTCCCAAAAATGGAATAAAATTAAAAGATGTACATTCAGGGAATCAAAGTTTAAAGCAAGTTTACTTGCTTCTTTCTCTCAATTAATAATATGACGTGAAAAGCATGTCCCTCGATAACTATTGTTTATTATTCTATAACTAAATTAAAATATATTTTCCTCTCTTTTTATAAAAAAAACAGAGAAATTTTTACCAACAAATATTTATTTACTTTTTATGAAGTCTCAGGTTTTGAACATGTTCACTATACTATTCATAACAAAATTAATTTCATATTTAAACTAAATTCATTGTATATAACAATCGAAAAATATTTTTTCTTTTGAAAAGTATTGAGATAACCTTTTATTAAGTAAAAGGGTAATTTTTATTTCAATATTTTTCTAAACTAATTGTTTTTATAAAACTTTGTAATATAACTAACTATTTTCAATAAAACTTTGTCCCAAACTAATTTACAATTATCTCTGCCATACAAGTAGTTAAAAGCAAATATTTTGACAATTTAAACCACCATATATAATTCATATTTGATAAAAGTTTAAATTAAAACCAGTAGCAATTTATTAAAAATAAATGTAAGAACTATGGATGTTAACTTTTATGCAAAATAGAATACTTAATATGATATGAAGTTAAATATTTATTGATTGATTTTTCGAGTTATTCGTCTGGACATCATCATTTAAAAACAATTTTATTGACTTAGAGCTTTTTCTAAATCTTTTACAATTTTTTTTATATTTAAATTATTTATTTTTTATCTGTTTTGTTCACATTATATCTAGATTACAATGTTCAAAGAAAGATTTTAAATAATGAAAAAAAGTATATATATATATACATTTATTTATGATGTTAAAAGGAAGAATTGTTGATTTTGCCGAATGATAAATTGTCTAATGACATCAATTTTAACATCAGTTCAATTATTTCTATTCTTCTTTGTTCTGCTACTGTTCGCATTCGAAACAGAACCGAGGTAATCTTGAATTTCTTTCGCTTTCCTCTGCAATTATTTTTCTCAAAAATTCCTTAAAACACAAGAGGAGCTGTACCTTTTTTTTAATGCTACAAATATCGAAAAAAAATCTTAATGATTGTAATTTTAAATGTAACAAATAACATATCTGGAGATTCGGCAGAACAGCTTCTAATGAAGGCATTTTTTTCCCAAGCTCGTTCTTAGAAACATAAGATAACTTTTCATTCGTTCCCCAAGCCTTTATGGCACGAAAAAAAGTGTAAAAAAAAAGTCCTCCCTACTGCCCCGATCACTTTTTTCACATGACCTTGAAAATGATCGGCAGATTAGTCTCAGCAGTTGAAAAGAGAGACCAACAATTACACACTGCAGACAATAAACTAAATAAATTACGTTCTGTAGAGGTAGGGAGAAACCCGTTTCTCGTCAATTTTCCCACAGATGGAAAACCGTTCCAACACGGACACCAGCGCCACGAACTTTCGAACAATGCTAGATTTGTCATGGATGATATAAGAAACACAGTCACCAAGAAAAAGAAAAACTTGTGAAACATTTTTTTTTTAGAACTAAAGAGTAATATTTCATGCGCAAGGATTTGAAAACTGAGCAATAATATATGATGAGAAAAACAATTTTTATTTATTTATTTTTATTATTTATTTTTTTTTTCTTGAAATAAATTTCCGTTATTAAAAATGTTAATCTTAAAAAAGTGGCCAATACTTTATGAAAAAATTGTTTATTTTTTTTTCAATAACACACACATACACTCACACAAACCTTTTTAATGTTTCTTACTAGGGGGGAAAAAAAAAAAAAAAAAAAAAACACAGAACTTTGAAAAAATAGTTTAGTAATTCATTAGTTTGAAGTAAATTTCCGTGATTAAAAATATATTAAACACTTAGTCACCGAAAAACAGTTTATTTTCCCACTATCGGCACCATCAGAAAATGAACCTTTTTTAGCACGTAATATTTCATGCCAATGTTTTATGTTACATTTTTGGATTTCTTGATAACACTAAAATAGGTAAATTCCTATTTTTTTGTATATATTTATTTGAATATATTTAATTTAAAAAAATTTAAGATTACATCTTTACTTGAAACTTAGTAAAATTATTCTTATTAATTTACAATAAAACGAAGGTATGAGTGCAATAAAAAGTCTCCTTTTGTTAATAATGCAGTTATCTGGTCACCAGTCTTAAAATTCTCGATGTTATGATAGAAGTATCGAAAAATATTGAGATAGATATTCTATTATTCTTAAATTCTTCTGTAATTGTTCAATTATTTCCTTCTGTTGGACCTAAAAGCCCGCTAAAAGTTTTGAAATACCCTTGATTATATTATCAATAAAGTAAAGTCCCTTATATAATCATTGCCTTCATTACAAGCTTAATAAACAATTTTACTTATAATTACATTCTATTCATTAAAATGTATCAATTTCTCTGTAAAAGAAATTCTGGGTATTTATATGATTAAAAGAGGATTCATTAGAAATACTAGAGACAAGTTACAAGAAATATTTATATATATATTTGTGTGTGTGTTATTTATTAAGAGAAAATTAGAATTACCAAATATATACATAGTTTATGATTTAATAGAAAGAACGAATTGAAAAATGGAATTTTAATGAACAGAGCGTAATGAAAGTTGGAATAGAGTTCCAACACAGCCAGTTTCATCGGGGGGGGGGGTTGTTGACCATGTTGGTATTAAGTATGTATTTGCAAGTTTGTGTGAAATTGTGTTTTAAAATAAGGTTTTTTTTTTTTTTTGGTAACATTTCACATTTTCTCTCTGTCTCTCTGTATATAATATATATATACATACATGTATATACATACACACACACACATACACACACACACACACACACATATATATATATATATATATATATATATATATAATATTACCCAAAACAATTAAAAGACACTTTAAGTCATATCAAATAACGAATATAAGCAAATTTTTTTGTATAAAAATAGAGAGTCACAAATGCAAATTTTTCTCATTTTAAATGCAGTGCGCAAATTTTGGTAGAAGACAAAGCTTTAGCGGTAGGGAATGAGATTTGGCTTTCAACTTAATGCAAGACAAAGTGGAAAAGAATTATCGACATTTAGTAAACTCCTTGTTTCGATGAGTGCGATGTCTCAAGGAAGTCATTTAACAGAATTAGAAGCTTGGAAAATTGTTGCCGATTAGAAGCGGCCAAACACAACCTGATATAGCAGAAGCCGTTGTAGTTTCACAAAGTGAGATTTCCAGGATTTGGAACAGCTTTTTAGAGACTGAAAAATGCAGACCAAGCAGTGCAAGGTCTTAGATGTGCAACAATACCTAATGAGGACTATTATTTAACGCTAACAGCCCGGAGACAGAAATAAGAATTATACTCTTCAACATTTTCGCACTGTAGGAATGCATGCTCACCAATAACAGCAAGAAACCCCCGACTAAAAATGATTTCTTTTTAAGGAAACACCTTTTTTTATTTGTTTCACTCATATGCATAAATTGTGTTTTCCCTCTCTCATTTCTACACAAATATTCAATAAAACGCGTTTTTTCTGCCAAACAAATGTCATTTGTATCTCATATAGCTTACTACGTCTCTTAACAATGTATCAATAAGCTAAACAATTCCTCAAGTGCAAGATCAACCCACAAACTCACTATACTTTAAATTTTTGTTTCATGCAGTGTATTCCAATCCTAACCCGTTGAATATGATTAAATCGAGAAGTTATTTAACAATCTTCGTTTTCTCATAAATTAATGTCTCTCAGTTCTCAGTGATTAAATACTATTAGCAGTTAATGAATTTAGCAAGGGAACTGTTTAAAACAGGAAATAAAGTTTATTGCGGGCCAATATAAATTTTGTTTTGAATCAAGCCTTTGGTAAAACTTTCAATATTTAAAAGCATTCATCGAAAAGATTAATTATCTTAAGTAATCCTGTCTGAGTTATGAATACTGCTACTTAATTAAAAACAATTTTGAAATTGAAATTTTCTTTTCTACTTATTGCATTTGAAGATGAAACAACATGAAGTAATCTTGATATTATTCAATTTTATTTTTGTACACAATGTGTGTGACTTTCCTTGAGTTTTTCTACTACACCAATCCATTCTTTTAGATCTTATGTTCAAACTATTCTCGCAATTCAAGTACTTAAAACTATATCGATAATTTCTTTTCAGCATCGATGACGCAAAAGCCGCTCAGCTCGAAGGTAGTGGACGGGCTGAAGAAGACGACGGTGGAGCCCTTCCTCTTCCTGATCATGTTCGGCTACAATGCTCGCATCGTCACCATCCAGAGCCTCTTCCACGACAGAGCATGCAGGGTGTCACTCAACTACTCCCACCAAATCTGCGATGATCTGGACAGCATCGACAACGACAGCGAGCAGATCAGCGCCGTCACCCACGGCAACAACCTGTACAACGCCTTCGTCATCATCTCCACCATTCCGGCCCTCGTCATGGCTACATTTCTGGGTAAATTCACATATTTGTAGAAAAGAACAACACTGAATATCTCATTTTAAGTTGTAGCCACTCAAGCAGTTGGCAATTTTTCCTTTAGATTTTCCTTTAGGACCTAGTGATAGGACAGCATTTTTTGGGAACACAATGTTCCTGGTACAATCCAAACCACTGTTTAACAACAGGAGATGGATGCTGAGATTCTCAAATTTGAATTCAGCTCTATCTTCTCTTTTGATGCGTGAATAATGCCCATTATCTACTAAAAAAGCTCTCGAAAGCAATTACTTTGACGATATAAAATCCTTTATACAACAGCTTAATTTATAGGAGAGTCCATAACGTGGTGTCAAACCAGTTGGTCAGATACTGTTTTTCTCATCAGCCTATGAAGCACTTGCCTTAATTCCCATGGTTGGAATAATCAGAAAATTTAATTTTTACTTGAGTTTTCTTTTAAAAAAAAATAATGGATTTTAACAAATTTATATCAAAAGTGTTTCTGGTAATCAATAAAAAGCAAAAAGAAGGTTTAAATGTAATTTTAAGAAAAAAAATTCATTAAAGTTTAAAATTTCCAGGAGCACTGTTAAAGATCTTCTCATTCGAAATCGATTTCTAACTTTAATTATCTGTTTCTATGTGCACAGGTTTGAATCCTTTGGAAATACACATGAAGTTTTATATTTAGTATCTCTGCTTTGCTGTATCATGAACTAAGAGCGCTTTATGAAATCTCAGGGTTAATTTTTTTACGGAGTGGCAAACGAGGAAGTTAGAAATGTAAATAATTTTTTAATTGAAATGTAACAAATTCTTCGTAATGATCAATTTAAACAAAGCCAGCGATTTTATTTCCTTAGTACTTTTGGAATAGTTTAAATGCAGTTGTTTTATTTTCCTTATCAAAATCGAGATGAGTAATTTAAAGTTAAAAATGAATTACGTTGTGGAATAAAATTTTACAATCGTTTGGACAAAAACAGTTAATAAAAATTTGCTTGACAAAGCATAAATGTTGAGTCTGCTATTTTCAAATGGCATATAGTGACTTCAAAAAAAAGAAAAGAAAAGTCTGTAAAACTGTTTCCTAAACTTGCCAGACTTGAAAATGTGAATGATCAAAATGTTAACATTGTCTCGGCAATTTTTCAATAAAATCGAAGATATGTCGTATGAAAATACGAGGATATAACTCCATCAATTAATATTTACAAAGTGTTGGTATTTCGCATCCCACACATCATTGGCTCCTCACTTTATAATTGGCCTAGCTTAGGGGTCAATTGTATAGACAGACTTCCTTTTTTTAAAACACTTTGCCTTTTAAAATTGTAGATTCACCAAAATTATTTATCGTGTCTAGTTAAAAAAAAAAAGGCTTACTTCTTCTTTCATTAACTTAATTATTTCTGTTGCTGTTTTGTCTAAATGCTGGGAAATTTCATCTCATTTTTTATTTTGGCTTTAAGTCTCACTCACTTTCATTTCTGTATGGCAAATAATAGTTGTTTAAAGAAGCGCGAAACTAGAAAAATAAAATTGTATGTCTGCTTTTGATCCCGTAAAATTAAAATGTATACAAATCTTGTTAAAATTTTGAAAAAAATCAACTGCGTTTTTATTTTTTGATTTTGTAATGTTGCCTTTGAATAAAAATATTAATTAAAAAGCAGTGATGCCATTAAGTATAATGAAATATGTATATTTTTAAAGAATGTCATGTAAAGATATTAGTAATTACAGTGATTTTCAAGCAAATCTCGTATTTTCATTCTGATAATATTCATCTTCATTCAAACATCAATGAGTGTTTTTTGTTGTTTTATTTCCAATTTTTGATTTTAGTGTTCACGAAAAGTTACGAGCATATAAAAAAAATCCAATAAATTGCATTGGAGAATATTTGAAATTAATTATGGAGAAAAAAAAATAATTTTTAGCTTATATCTTTTTGATATAACTCCTTTATACAATAAAATTTACACATTTATTTGGGGACATAAATTGTTTTTCAATTGGATAAACTATGCAACTCTTTCAATTTTGTAGATCTAAAACGAACTTGAGCAAATATTTTATGTTATCAATGTGCAATTAGAACAATAAAAAAAATAATTTTTTACGTAGGACCGCTTCAAACTCGTAAGCATGCTACCCATGCTTGAAGTTGTTCTGGGTAGAATACAAAACTTAAATAACTGTTGGTTAAATAAAATTGAACATTGATATAAGAGAATGTTTTCAAAAGTTATTTTATATACTCACATTTCGTCCGAATTTATAATAATAATAAATGAAGAAATAATGAATATATTTCTTCATATAGAAGAAATAAAAGAATATATTTCTTCATTATGTAGCTCAAAAATATAAAAATGCATTTAGATCAGAGTAAATGAAAAATATAAAGTAAAAATTCCAATTATTTTGAGATTTAAATTTCGTACCATATAATAAAGGTGTTCTGTTACTCCTAATTTTGGGGACAACTAACTTCTAGTCTAACTGTAACAACTAACTTCTAACTCTAACAACTAACTGAGTGCATCAGGTGAACACGATATCTCATAGTTAAACAATGGTTATATTAATATCATAATGTGATTCCACTGGTTTGGCTGAATGTGGAGAAGAGGGTGCCAGCTCAGTTATGATCTCGTCACTTGACCGTGATTCAAAATTACGAGACACTTGTAATAGGCGAGTATTCCGAACCCTTTAACCTTAATATACCGACCGGGGCTCGGCTGGACCTTTATATATGTATCATAATGTGTTACTGACATCATGTGATAATGAATCACATGACTGTGAACATTATGATTATGGATATCATCAAGATCTCAATAATCGTCTTAGTATTATTATAATCCGTAAATCAGCGTGACTATCTTCAGTCTTGCCTTTTTCAATAGTAGAAAGTTTATATTCCATTCATTGCTCATTTTTTAGATGTTTTTAGTTGGATTTGAAGGGGTTTTGACAAATACATTTAATTTATTTGTGATCCCTCCGTAATTTTAGTGTAACTCTAATAATTCTGTCAACATCTTCAAATTTAAAAGTTTAAAATGATAAGATTTATATTAAGGTATAACTTTTGACCATGCATTTGTATTTTTTTCAGGCCCCTGGAGTGATCGTTACAGTCGGAAATACCCTATATTAATTGCAACGGCTGGAGTGTTTATCGACAGCTTTTTGCAAGTCATAATCACCATTTTTCCTGGTGCATCTCCCTACTGGTACCTGGCAAGTGCCTCTTTATCCGGTTGTTGCGGTGGATTCATCATTATTATGTCTTCCACCTACAGTTACATGTCAGATGTGACAGACGAAAGGTATGTTTTATTTCTAAAATCTATTCCAAGAAATTTTATGGCGTCTCCCGTAAATCATTCACTGTTCAATATTAGCATCGGCGATTTAATATATTCACAGAACAATTATGAAGCTTGTATATTTTTAATATTTAATTACAACAAAGTGTCTAATTTCAGGTGAGGTTAAACAAAGGTACACTTTTGTGGATTCCATTGTTTTAAACCCAACGAGACATCTCTTAACTTACAAAAAGAGTGCCATATATATATATATATATATATATATATATATACAGGGCTCGGAGTTGTCCTGATATTCCTGAAATTCCTGATTTTTTAA
>JAPDSC010110890.1:0-13024 GCA_026290005.1 Latrodectus geometricus | reverse complement strand
ACTCTTTTACATTTATTAACGTTTTAAAGTTAAAATAATACAGGAACGAATTTTTAATTATATGCTCTTAATTTTTTGCCGAAAAATTAAGAGTGTGCAATTAAAGGCTTTAGTGGCCTACTTTAAAGACCACCACTAAAAGCTAAGATTTCATGATTATTAATGCGTTTTTTTTTTCGCTCTTACATAGTTAAAAAAATCTCCAAACGCAGTTTAATCTTTGTAATTTCAGTATAGCAGAGTGACGACATCTGTTTCTGATTTTATCTCCAGCTATAACTTGAAACTTAACTCATGAAATGGAAAACATTACCTCTCAATGGCCATGACTTCAATGAAGAAAGTATCGGAGTACGAAAGGAGATAAATAAATATTGCATGGAAGACTTTAGTTGTGAAAAAGTGAGAAACTATAGTGACAGCTGTCTTTTTAAATAAATGATTAAGGAACTTCTTTCCTCGTGAAAAAGGAATAATATAAATAGTGACACAAGCCTGTCAAGATTTCCATGCAAGAGTTTTAATATATGAATTGGCTTCCTTTGTTTACATATTAAAATAAGGAAACAATTATTCAATAAAAAACAAATGGTAAGTGCCTATGGAGAATATATATCTATAATCTGAATGGCTTACATCAAAAAGCGTTTTAAAAAACGGATACAAACTGAGAATTATACTTGGTAATTAGTTTAATTGTCACGCTTTTGTCAAAATTAACTGATTGTGTGTACATATTTTGGAAAATTTTAAGAAAGCCTTAGTAAATGCAATCATTCTTTATAAATGCATGAGTTGTAATTACGGAGTTTAAAGGATATGATATATAAATATTTAATACAAATAAAACTTTTGAATTTAATTCGGAAAGGCAATATAAGGAAATCAATATTCAAACTTTAAAAACATGTATCCCGTTTCAATTACATTCACAGTTGAATTTAAAATGCATTCTTTAAATTAAGTGCTATTTCATAAGATTATGTTTTTATACTACTTTTACTGTAGTTTAAAGTTGAATGTTTTTCATAAATTCTGGTATCAATCAGTCTATAAATATTCAAAAATATGACATTATTTTTTGTAAGCATACAAGACAAGTTAATTAAGAATTTTTACAATAGAAGGCAGAGTGGTGCATTTTGTACAAAAAAGTTTCGATGCTTTTAAAGGTGTCTGGAAGCATAATTATCTTAATGAACTTTCTTAAAAATTTGCATACTTTTTTTCATTTACTCTTTTTCGATCCTTTTCCTTATCTTTTCAATTTAAAGCAAGAAGCTATTAAACATCAAAATTCAACTTAAAATATTTGACAACTTGTTCAAAAAGAATACACTTTTTCCTCCATCATGTCTATTTGCTCGGATTATTAAAGTGTTCAGTAGGAAGATTCAATGAACGTTGAAAAGCAACGACATGGAAATCTTTCAGTTCATTGATAAATAACAACAAAAAATTAGGAAAGGTTCTTCAAGGTGACAAAAATTTTTTATGATGTATTCAGGTTTATATCAAGTCTTATGGTAAGGATGTGAAATTAGTTTTTTCGTTGAGGATTTTACTTGATTGCAGACGGTATTGCACCATCCTTGTAATGGGCGGTGCAATTTATATCTAAAAAAGTGAAAGAACGAAGAAAGGTGTTTTCCAAGTTTCCTTATTTATTTCCAAGTGAAAAACTAGTTCCATCTGCTTAATCGAAGCATTCATTTAAATAACCTGGCTGGTATTTCTACACCCTCATAACTTTTGATGATAATGTTATTTGTAAATGATTCAAGGATTACATTACATTTTGCTTAAATATGAAGTCTGCAAGTGATTATTCTAAAAATTCCATCATGAAACTTATCGGAAACCAATATTATGTGTTTATAATTTCATTTTGTGAGGTACAATATTATTTAAAAAGTGTTATTTGTATACATGGAAGAACCATGCATAAAATTCAGATCTGGTAGAACACATTCTTTGGAATGATAAATTCCGGAATCGATTCCAGCCCTTGTTGAAAGACAGAATTTCTGCGTCAACATTTGCCGAAGTGTGTGCATAGGACTTTTCTGAGCACTTGTAATAATGAACACATGAACCATTATACATTAACCATTCCCCTCAGAAAGTATTAAGCAGCAGATCAACATGATGGGTCAGAATGCATAAATGTTGTCATTGCACTTAAATTTTCAGTGTGTTTTGCCAAGGATCAGGGTGCAGGTGTAGGCTGAGAAGTGCCATTGAGCCGCGGGATTTTAGATATAGCTTGTGGCAATCTGTTAGTACTAAACGACAAAAGAGAGTCAATAAATTAACCCTTCTTTGCATGATTTTTTCTTTATTGGTGAAATAAATCAAGTTGATATAATTCATGTTCAAAATTAAAGGAAAAATAGTTAAAAAAATCTTAGTATATATTTATAGTATAAATTTAGCAAAAAACAATATGCTAAAAATTTCCATATCATCCAAAGTTAGATCATTAGCTTAGTACTAAATAGAAATAAAAGAGGAAAATAACAGAAACACGTGTTACAAACCTTTCTTCCACTCATTTTCAATTTTTTAGCAATAGAAACTCTAATATAATAAAACAAAATTATAAACGAAATCATACGTTTATTGCAACTACAACAAACAGCGGAATGAGACAACTTTAAGGACTGATAATGACACTTGTTTATTTTTGACAGCTATGTTTCTTTTTATGCAATGGACATTAAAAAGGTATCCAAACATGATCAGCTTAAAGTGAACTTGTTCTTTTATATAATTTTTATGCATTATAGGTTGTGATGGAAATTTCCACCATAATGCAAAGAAGGGTTAAGAAGTGGGAATAAAAAAAGAACCATCACCAAACGGATAATGTTACTTGTGTCTGGCACAATAATATGCTTTTGGAATAGATGGGGACTGGGCAACTATAAAATGCAGCAATGGGCGGAAAACCTCAATGTATAATCTATTATAGGGCGAAATAGTGCAGTGGTAATGGTAATTCACCTGCACTTGTGCATTACTCTTTGATTGAAATGTTTAATAACAAAGAGCAGAATAAGAATTAAAAATGGAGCGAAGAAACACAAAATAATACTATAATTTTCAATTTTGGCATTTCTTCTCAAAGATTTTTTTAAATAAAAAAAAAATTTTAATAGCAAGAAAAAAGTGACTTACGGAATCAGATTCTCAAAGTAGCTTCTTTTCATTTTTGATATTCTTAGCTATTTCACAATGGTAATAACCCTCATTAATTTTCCCATGGACTGATTATTTTTTTTTAAAATAGAAATTATAATTTTTCAAATTAAGGTTGGTGAGAGAAGACATGATAGTTTATCAATAAGTTGTTTGATAAAATGTTTCGCTATTCAGCCTCAATCAACAGAATATTGAATAGATGAAATAAACAGAATAAATTCAAAGGAGATATATACTGTGCAAACTTAAGTTATTTTCTGAAAATAGAAAAATATTAATACTTACAGAAAATTTTAGTAAATATAAATGATTTATTTTATGACGAAACAATATATTTTGAAAATAAAGTTAATGAGATCAGATGAAATTAAATTTTAGTAAATGACTTTAGCATTGTAGTTTACGTGTTTAACGTGTTTTAACTGCGTGGCATTACTTTTTGCAATTAAAATTTGTGTTGCTAAATATTTTAGTGTACAATGCTTTAAATTTCTTAACAAATAAAATATCACACAAAAGGAAAACTTGTTAAAATTTAATCAGTTCGAAAAATTTAAGGAATGTTATAAAATTTATTGCTTGTATTCAAATAAGTATTATGAATGTATTCTGCATAATTGAAATGATTGCATACTTAGTGTCTTTAAGTGTATTAATGCGTGCATGTTTCTATTCAAATTTGATAATAACCGTTTCACATATGAACACTCTGTCTTATGTTTTAATATAATTTTTGCTAAAGGGCATCTTTTCGCAGCTGTGCATTTAAATTATTTAGAAATATACAAGTGCAGTTCACAAACATTCTATAAAAAGTTAGTATTCGTTGCTTAGTGCGTTAGGATTTGCGAAGCAAAAACTGGTTTACTGTAATTTACCGGAATATCTAACTGCAGATAAAAATATAATTAGAGAGTGGGCTTGGACACGTTGTGTAAATGGGCATGTCATTAGTGTGTTAGAAAAAAATCATAAATGTGTGCTTTCTTTCTATGGTCATTTGATGTACATTTTCTTCTATAACAGATGTTTCTCTAGAAAGTCATGAATCTTACCTAAAATTCCACAATGCACGCCATGCTTAAATTGCTTCAATATCCTTATTGTGATGATTCTAATTTGTTTTAGGTGAATGTTCTTTTAGAATACACTTCTTTCATGGAGAGTACTGTTTTGACGTATTGGGGGTGATATCCTTAATTTTCCAGTTTTACTTTAATATGTTCATTAAAAAGGCAATTTTATAGAAGGAGTGAATAAAATTTGTTCTAAAATGAATTCCTATTCGAATAAAATTCATTGTTGAAAGCATTGGGCATGCTAAATTTGGAAAAGCGGCATGTATAACGTACATGCTGTTTCTATGGCGGAAATGCTTATTTTAATTTCAACAAATGCAAGAGGCATTATGTAAATAATAATATATATCCCTTGTATATTTAAATTCCATATAGATAGAAATGTATTTACAGAGACTCAAATTTTTTGTTTCTGTGGCCGAAGAAAATTTGAAGTCAGTGTATTAATTGTGAACTTTAATTTAAGAGGAATTACTTTTGTGAATATATAGTGTAATTCAGCTGAAAATATATCAGGAAACTTTTTCAGCTGAATCTTGTATTCTTCGTGTTCAATTTGTATAGTCAGGAGGCATCCAAAAACAGATGCTGCTTAGTTTCTTAAACTACTGAACTTTTGTTGTGATACTCCTATGGCAACGTCTCATCAGATGATTTTCATCAGATTTTCACATATATCATTTTCTAACTCACGCATCTCAAGCCTGCCAAGTTTCCACGACACAATTTTTCATCTGTAGGCCTTGGGAAAAATAAAAATTGGTTTGTGAAAGTTTGATTAAGCCAGTTATTTCTAACTGCTTTAATTAATTGCACACAATCAAACATGAAAAAAAGTTTTTTTCTCAGGATTAAATGGATGTGGAATGGATGATTTTAATTCACCTCCAAAGAACTGTATAAACATACTTCGATTTATACGGTTGTTATCAGAAATTACTGCTAACACTGTAAAATTAGATTTGTGAGAGCACATTTCAGCACTTGGTGAGTATATTTCAGCAAATCTTCAGAAGTGAGATTCCGCACTGGAAAAAGAGCTTCAACGTCCTTGTTTTTTGATAAAACTGAAGATAACATAAAAGCTTAAACAGTTGTTGCTACAGAATTAGAATCGTTCGAAGCCCCAATAAGTTTTCCAGATTTATATGACATCATGGGATTAACATAAATTTCATCGAACAGTAAATTTACTATTTTTTCATGGTCTTTCAACAAGCTTGATTTTCTCAAGATACTCAATGCTGCAGTTTTTTGCATAATTGGAAACTGAGGCTGATGACAATTTTTTAATAAAACATGGATGAGGCAATGTTATGATTTGCAAATTCCTAACTGCTGGATAAGTATAATACATTTGAGCAGACCATAAAATAATAAATGTGGAATATCTCATTCGTATCTGAGTTATTAAAGAAATTAGTTCCATTATGAATTTAAGCTTCATTTTAATTACTTCTTTACTAACAAAATTTAAAGAAGTTTCTAAAAATAAAATGCACAAGCTAAATTTATTTCTAATGTTGAACATTCTTCATATGAGGATAAGTGTCTAACAAGCGAATCAAATTTTGTCCACCTGTCACATTTATGTTTGGAATCTAAAAGCCATTCAAATGTTTGCATGTTAATAACTGCATTTTTATACCATATTTTAACTGAAAGATCTGTTAATATTTTAAATGCTAAAATAATTTTCGGATTATCTCTGTCTTCAATTAAATAAAATCCAACAAAATTACTTTTTTTTTTGACACTATCCATTTTTCATTGATCTTGCTCTCACGATTATTTAAAAAAATTTTAAAATGAAGAAATTTCATCATCTTCACATCATTGGGAAAATTTTACTTCATCATATTTTTCCATTTCTTGTCTTCTTGTGAAGATGGTAATTTTCTCTCAATAGGAAGCTTTTTCGATAAATACGAAGGTTGGTTTTCAAATTTTGTCGGCAATATCTTCTCTGTAAGAGCAAGTTTTTTCGTTGCACTGTTAAAATTGTACCATCATCACGAACAGCTCTGTCTTCCCGAATCGTAAATCTCACTTCAAAATGTTTGATACATACTACAGCAGAAGAGCTTGGTTCAAAGTCGGCACGATTAATGTTTTTAACCCACCTCTCTCTCATGAGGGGAATTTGAACGACATAAAGGGACAGAACATTTGCGTCCCATATTGAGCTGAAATGAAAAAAAAAACATCTTTAATGTACTGAAACTCATTACAATAAATATTTAAAACATAAGTCTTCAATTTGCTCACAAAAAATAGTTAAAATTTTGAAACGGATATTACATTTTTAGAAAAATACTTGGCCTAACATTTAGAAAAGAATAAATATTTGATCAATGATCTTAAGATTATCGTTCAATAAGATTAAAAATTTATGAACTTATCTTTAACAAAATTCCAGAAGAGTTTGTAAGTTTCGCAGAACAAGTTCAGAAAGTATTGATTATAGTTAAAAAATTAAATTATTTAATACAAAATTGATGGTGACAAATCTTTCTTAACAAGCTTACACTACAAATTTAGATACACATTTAAAATTTTAGCAATGTTTTGTTCGAATGCCACATTTTTATATCCTTAAAATTAAAGAAATTCATTTAATTTAATTAGCTACATTTCTAAAATATATATGTAAGACTATAAATATATTGACAAAAGATTAAGTGTAATTGATTTTTCATTTATTTATATATTTTCTTGAATAATTCAAAAATATTAATATGTGAATAAATAATTATCTTAAAGTTACTTCACATAAATAAAAAATATAACGGAAGAAAAATTTAATCCATGCAAATTGCTTAATATTTTGTTTAGAATAAAGTTATACTGTAACATCAAACAATATAAGTTGTTTTGATTAAGCTTTCAAATGCGTCTATGATTTCTTGTAAATTAATTGCAAGTCCATGACAACAGAAATTTCTATTTATATCAATTTAAAGTTTAATATAGAAAAGTAAAATTAAAAAACAAATTAAAGTAATATTTTATGAAATATTATTTTTGGTATACAACATTTCATTTATGAAGTTCTTATCAGGAAAAAGTTCAAAATTTGTTAATTAAACTGAATACAAATAATAACTTACCTTTCAGAATGCCCACAAAGATTCTGCTGGTATGTTCCTGCTGAAATCAATCAAAATTAATTTAATATAACAATTAAATTATCAAGAAAATTTCCTCTTTGTTTTTTTATCGTGGGTACTCTTCCTAGAGTAGTTTCTTTATTCTATAATCCTCTTTATTTTTCATTTTCACTCCAATCATGAGTTCGAAGGGGGAATATTTTGACCTCGTAGTCGTAGCACTGTTCAGAATTCGTTGGACAACTGGGACATATTTAAACCATTTTGTGGGATCATCTGCAGACAAATTGGCAAGGATGGGAATAATGATTGATTTTACGGGATAAAACCATGTAAACTTTGCGAATGCGTCAACTACATAAAATATGTATTGATACTTTTTATTTGAAGAGGGAAGTGTACCAAGAAAGTCTATATGAAAAGTATCTAAAGGAACGTTACCTTTAGGTATTGGGTGAAGAAAACCTTCTGCTTTTCCTCGTTTCTTATCATATAAAATATTGTGTACACAATTAGATATTATATTTCAATTTTAGGTCGGAGATTAGGAATATAAAAATAACGTTGTAAAATTGAATATGTTTGTGAAACAGAAAAGCGTACGTTATTATGAGCGTGTCTAATAATATCATTTTCCACAGCTTGGGGAAAAACTAAAAGTTCGTTGCCTTTTTCATATTTGTATAGGATGCTATTTTTGATAATGTAGTCGTTCGTGTTATTTGTTTGGCATAAAGTTTTAAGAGTTAGAATGTTATCATCTGTAGATTGGGCTTTGTTATTTTTGAATGAGGTGTAATAAAATATACTGTGTTACGACTGAGGGCATCAACATGAGGCATTTGCTTACCAGATCTATGAATTATTTCGTAATCAAAATCTTCAAGGATCATTGCCCATCTGGCAGTTTTTGGAGTTAGATCTTTCTTTTCTATAGTTTGTTTAAACGCAGCACAATCTGTAACAATTTTAAACTTATTACCTAGTAAGTAAACACGGAATTTTTTCACGACTTCTATAATTGCAAGGACTCGTAACTGGAGTGTTTGGATTGTTGAGGAGAAGTCTTTCGGCTCATGTAGTAAATAAGGTGAAATTTTTCATCACTTCCTTTTTGAAGTAGCATAGCTCCGAAACCATATAAGCTGGCGTTAGTATACAATTCTAATTGTGAACATGGTCGATAGATGTGTAATATTGCTTTTTGTGAAAGAATGTTTTTCAGTTCTAAGTATGCATTTATTTATTCGGTATCAAATTTAAACTCTTGGTTATTGCGGAGGAGGTCACTTAAAGGTTTAGCAATGCGTGAATAATTAGGAATGAATTTTCAAAAATATCCAGTTAATCCAAGGAAACTCTGAATCTGTTTTAAATTAGTAGGCTTAGGGAAATTTTGAACGGCAAGGTTTTTCAATGGTGAAAGTCAAAAATTCCATTCCGAATAACGTAACCAAGAAATTCAATTTTGCGTTGAAGGAAACTGCATTTATCAAATTTAAGCTCCAAACCATACTCTGAACTCATTCTAATTTTTTAATACCTTCGGCTTCATCTCGAGATAGTATTATAACATCATCTAAGCATACAATTATTGAGCTATCTTTCAATAGTTCATGAAATACTCTATTAATAAATTTTTGAAAAAAAGAAGGACTGTTAACACAATCCAAAAGGCATTTTGAGAAATTCAAATTGTCCGTCATGCGTAACAAAAAGCTGACTCACCCCAGCAAACACAAGCCTATCGGCATCCGAACGGGCCAATATCGGCAGTGTCGGGTACGAGTCGCCATTGGCATGGTGATTTCGAAACTATATCAGTTCCGTATCCGCAAATGACGTAAAAAATTTGAACTTTAGTGTTATCGGAAACAAGTATCTGTCCTAATACGGCTAACTGCCGGCAAATTGTGAATGTCGTCTGCCGACATAGGTCTGATACTTGCATTCCGATTCAGGGCCGAATGTCATTTGCGATATCGGTCCTGTTCGAAACTGTTAAAGTAGTGTAATCATCAATTCAAGCTTTGAATTCAACATCATCATTGTCACAAAAGCAACAATGGTAATGACTCAGAACTCATGAAATCGTCGGATAATGTTTTTTTTTTTTTAAACTTTCATTGTATTTTATAATTTCTAAGAAATCCGTCTGTTTAAAACAGTATTAATAAAAGAGTGCGATAATATATTTAAATTTTGATAATCATGAAATGGGTTTCATCGGTTTTCATCCAAATCACAACAAAATGAAGATTAATTATCCAAAATTGGATAGACTGATACACCTGCTTTTTCTTCTATTACCTTTGTGACTGTTCTTTTGCAGTCGTTATTTGAAATTTTCTTATCGCTAATGTAAAGCAATTAAATATTAAAAATAATCAAGTTCTCTCTATAAATTTATTATTTATTAAATTATACTGCAATATACCCTTTTAAAGAGTTTTATACAGAGTCAAAATACTCTTAGACTAGCAATACACAGTAATTTTAATACATTTTAAATATGTTGAATTATGCCCGATTTACACCTTACAAGGGCACTTTACGTAATATTCAGTGGGTGTGTCTTTGTAGGAAAGTTAGAACTATGCATCATTACTCACATTGTGACGTCATCAACACGACGGATTTGTACTTTTCGATTATGAGAACGACTCCGTAACCTAACCTTAAAATGATATTTGAATGACTTAAAATGACTGAAAAATACATAAAATGTGGCTACTTTGAGAAGAAAATTATTTTCGCTGAATTTTTTTGTATAAGTGAATTTTTAAATTTTATTTGCTTACAATTAAATGATTAATTGTTTTTGATAAGCAAACAGTTAGCAACAATTATAAATTATTATATTGCCTATATTTTTAGGATTTAATGTGATTTGATATTTATTTTTAAGTCGGTAATGGGTACAGAAAAATTATAACTGTGGGGTTGCATTTGGTAGTTTTCAATGTATTATGGTTATAATAGCATTTTTAAAGTTATTTTTTAGATATGCTTGAAATTTATTTACTTTGTATCGAATAATTAATAAAAAAAACAGTAATTGTAGTAATTAAAATAATGATGTTTTAAAAAAAATAAGTTGTGTTACATGAAGCGAAAGAAGTCCTTGAAAAATATTTCAAATAAACATATCAAGGCACTATTGAATCCTTTATGTTATGTGGCAAATTACAAAATATTCAAATGCAAACTTGATTCTTCATTACGTTTTCTTTTAAATTTCTCGTCACTCTTAACAATTCCGTCACCGCAACCTGTTTTGTTCCCGCCTGCTAGCAAGTCTAAAAATAGAAAAAAATACCTGTAACCAGTATATTGTAATCGGTATTTTAATGTAACAACCTGTAATGAGTACTTTTTTTCCAAATATTCATTGCTTCCTGTAACAAAGTTAGTGCCAGTTCGGGTATGTTTCAAGCACAGAAGAGCCAATGAGTGAGTCATAGTGCCACATAACATAAAGGATTCAATGTGCGTGCTTGTTACAAAGTAATCAGTGTTATTTTGTAACTAGCCTGCACTGATTACTTTGTAACAAGCACGTACTCACTCTGAAAAAAAAACTGTTTCAGGTACAGAGAAGCCAATGACAGAGTGAATACAGCAACCAAAAGTAATAATATCATCATACAAGCGAATGAATTGGGAGATGAGGTAGCATTTAGGAAATCGCTTTCTATGGGACGGGTAGGAGAAAAATGATATTCAGTTTAACTGGAAAATAGAAGAGTGATTCTAGCGAAATGAATTTCTATTGCAAAATAAACATTCTTTTGAATAAAATCTTCATTCTTTTCATTCCGATTAATAAAATAAATGAGATGAGAAAATCAATAATCATGGCACATTTATTTAATATTTATATATATTTTGTTCAATGTTTATTTTTAAAAATGTAAAATAAAACCTGATATTTTTATTATGTATTTAACAATTTTAATAGCTTTCATTTTTGCTACTAACTTTTTTAGATTTACTTCATTTTTATTTTTAACATACATGTGGTCTTTGTCTCCTTTCACTCTATTAACTTGAACAAAAAATGAATAAAATATTTTTACTATATTTCAGTTTCATAGATGATTTTATAAAACTTTTAAAAGTAATTAATACCTATTTTTTACAATAATAAGTTTAACTTAAAATTTTTTTCTTTTCAAAAACGTTTCTTACCATTAAAAATTAGCCAGTTATATAATTGCATGAATTTGCTATTTTGAGAATGAAAAAAAAACATTCCGAGAATTAATCAATGAAAATTGACCACATAAATAATCTACTTTATGATATCTTTTAATAATATTATCTACTAGGAAAATAAATTGTGATATTTTCCATTTAAATATTTTTTAAATGAAATAATTTATTTTAATTTATTTAAGTGAAATATAAGATTGTATATTAGATAAATTTCTGTTATTACTTATGTTTAACATCATTCTAATTTTTTTATTACTTTTTTAAGAAAATATGAGGGGTTTTTTTTTTTTTTTTTTTTTTTTTTTTTATAAATTCTTCCACTGTTTTATTTTACAATATTTTGCATTAAAATATAATTATGAAGTTAAGAGTTTTGCAAACAAAATTATAAAACTCTTAACAAAATTGCTTTGCAATTTTTGATAATTACAAGGGGTGATCAAAGGAAAAGGTACGAAATGACTTTCCTTTGATCACCCCTTGTAATGCAATTTGTAACAGTTACAAATTGCATATTCATCTCGGGATGTGGGTGGAGTCTTTGACTAGGATCGGAGCATGCGCAGGAGAGAACAGAGGATCTTATCAAAAGCGGCGTTCAAATGAAACGGCAATCAGTATTAGGACAGGACTCCTCGACCACAGAAAAATCATAAACTTCGATGCGTACAGTGAGACACTCTGACGCCTACGCAGGTCAATCAAGAACAAAAGACCATGATAACGCGCTTATACACGTTTGCAAAGTCACACACATGGAACTGGCCAAGCTCAAGTGGGAGACGTTGGACCACCCGCCTTACAGGCCAGACATGTTGCCCTGCGATTTCCATGTGTTTGTTAAGAAACATCTGAAAGAAAGCACTTCAACTTAGACGATGTAATCAAGGACGCTGTGAAGGACACGGCCACAGGAATTCTGGGAACAAGGAATCCTGCGGTATGTTCATCTTTGGGATCATTGTGCTCAAACCTATGGTGTGTATTTTGAATAAATTCTACATTTGTAACAACCGCTTTGTTTCATACCTTTTCATTTGATTATCCCTTATAATCTTATACAAATGTGTTCAGTCTATATCAAAGTAATTTACATTGAATATTGAATGAAATTTCATACAGTGAATTTTTATTTAACTATTAAAAATACTTTGATGTAAAATGAACATATTTATTTAAATCGAATTAAATACTAATTTATTTTAGTTTTCAGGTTTTTTGAGTTAAATCAAATCCATTTATATACTTTCATCATTATTTTTATTATTGTGTTTATTTTTTTACCATGATTCCATATTGATATGTGTATTTTTATACTGTCATTCTTACATTTAACAACAAATTTACAGAATTTAATTATACCATTAACAGCCATTTTACTACAAATATGCAGAATTTAAACTTTTGAAAAGA
>JAPDSC010110887.1:235330-247065 GCA_026290005.1 Latrodectus geometricus | reverse complement strand
TATATATATATATATATATATATATATATATATATATATATATATATGTACTCTCTACAATTTGAAAACATTTATATTTAAAATAATAGCTACATTTATATTAAATGATAATGTCAAATTTATTCAAAAACAAATATCAAAATTTAAAGAAAATAAAACATTATTAATTATTTGAATTTGTACATTTATGCGAGTGTAAAACTGTGCATAAACAAATCTACTATTGCTAATAAGTCTAGCAAGTAATATGATCACAGTAATTATTTTCTTTTTTCAATTATTAATTTTTTATTTTTTTGTTTGATTGTTTTCCTCTAGATGGCGCTCTCAATATTAATTTTTATTGATAATAATTTTATTTTATTTTTTTTAATCTGCTATAAAATTACATTATACTTTTTTATATTTTTAAATATTTTTATTCTAAATTCGGAAATAAATTTTATTTACATTAGATTGACAATCACTTCTCTTTATATAGATGTTTTTAGTACATTATATAGATATGCTTTTAGACTACAAAATTTGTTTCTAAAACGTGTTCTTTTTATCTAAATCACGCAATCCGTTTACTACATTAGGAATGAACAAATTAGAAAAAACCTTGGCATACTAACGCTAGTTAACTATATAACATATCTATCATTTAGATTTTATGACAAACTTTACCAAATTTCTAATACGGAAATCCAAAAAATTGATAAATGCAATCCATATCAATTAATTAATTTTCATAGACCAAGAGCTGTACTGAGGCTTAAACCACAAACAAATCTTTCGATCCACTTCCCTAAATGTCCAATTAGAATGAAAAAATCAAAATAAGTAAACATTTCATAATCTGAAATAATTGCTGCCATTCAACTCCACAAATTCTTCTCTCGAGTTTCGGAATGCTTACAAACAAACCTTGTAATTAGACATGATCGTGCCTTTTTTTTTTTTTTTTTTTTTTTTATTATATAACAGGAGTGGTATACTTACTTAGTCCCTCACTTATTACATTCCTTTTACTACTGTCAATCTTTTTCTTAATCACACACTTTGTAGATAGTTATTTCTCCCTCTTAACTTCTATATATATTTATATAAAAAAAAATGTTGTTATATATGTGTATTTTTTTTTCTTATTTTTTTTTTTGACATATATAATTTATATGTGTATAATTAATAAAATTTATTAAGAAAATCTCAAACAAACAACTAAATAAATTTGATTGTTTTATCATGTATAACTGTATTAATCAAGAATTTTGTTTTCTTAATGTTTATATGTAAATAATTGTATTCGTATAAATATTTTGTTTCTGTAAATTATTCTTTTCGTTTAAATATATAAATCAAGAAATTGAATCTTTCTAATTTTTTATTACAAATATTCATTGCCATGTATTGTACAATCCCTTGGGAGTACTTACTATTCCTTGAGTTAAAATTATTGTATAAAATTTATTTGTGTGTGCTAGAACTGTCTATTTGTTATGCAGATTAATTTTAGGCTCCAATTAATTTCACTATAAAATCAAGGTAAATGGCCCAGTGGCTACAAACCTACCAAACCTTAGACCTACTTCTTTTTAACTAAAAAAAAGCAATTGGTTTTTAGGTAACGAAAATATGAAAACACTAACAGTTAAACAATAATTCTTTTAGTTAGTGTAGTCAGAGAAATTGGTCTTCATACGTCCTCATTTTTAAAAACATTATAGTATGATCTCACAAGCTAAGTAACTGAATAAACCAATAATTTATTGCTATTTCCTCTTTGTGAATGTCACATAATAGATCTTTTTACATTTATTCCTTTAGTATTAGGATATTAGTGTGAAGCCATTCCTGAAACACCAATGATATAATTTCAATAAGTCTTATCAACGAACATTTTCAATAAAAAGAATAAAAATGTTCGAAATTTTTAACGATTCTCAGAAAATAAAATGGAAAAACATATTTCTTATGAAAAATTGGTATTAAATTTTTTTCCAAACTAAATGGAAAACAATTCTACTAAAAATGTTGTAGTTTTTAATCATAGTTCTTTGTTTAATCTGGTGAAAACTGATGGCAAAAATAAGGAAAAAGTGTTGATGGAAATAGTAGTGGCCTAATGTTGTATTAAATTTTGAACTAATGAAATACTTTTGGTTCCAAGTATTAATCATTAATTGATTTTTCGCCTTGAATTATATAAGAGCTATATGATGAAAATTTATATATATTATTATAAACCATGAAATCCCAATCGATGGTGTAAGCACTTCGAACACTCCGAATGTAACAATGCTCCAAATGTATGTTGTCAATAAAAAATACTTACTATAAATAATAATAAGTATTATTCTTATATTATATTATAATACCTTATATTTAAGTATTATTAATAGACGACACATTCGGAGTAGTATTTACATACGAAGTGTTCGAAGTACTTACACCATCAATTGGGATTTCATGGTTTATAATTGTTCATGGTTTATACTTCGATATATATTATTTAAATGTAAAGCATATAAAATATCCGAACTGAACTACTTGAGTACAGCTGAAATATGTCATTCGTTTTTGATGCTTATTAACAAAGAGTAATGTTTTGCTTCAAGCAACGTAGAATTTAATATGTTTATACTGTCACTTTTTGCTAGCTTTCTAGGTATCTTATGATTTATGTCTTATTTATGAATTAGCCCTTAGTATTTTTTTTACACCAGTGTAAAGATAATTAGTGCTTAAAGCAATACTTTTTGTCGTACTGCATAAATAGGTACTTAACAGCATCAATAAGCACCAACAGCTCCAAAAATTAATGATCTTATTATGGATATTTATCAATATCAACAAGGTATGATATTCCATGGTTCACAGTTAGATAAACATAATTAAATGTCCAAAGAAATAAATCCTGAAAACATTCTGATTAATGTATGTCATTCAACTTAATCAGAATAGAAATATCAATCTTTGTTTACTCCACATGTTACCACATTTCACCTTTCATTTGGAATGAGAATGTCCTTAAACATTCAATTTATCTTAATCCCTATGTATGTTATGATATTCTTATCAAATATGTAATGAATGATACTTCTTGATTTGTCCAACTGAGAATTTTAACTCTAAAAAAGGACAAAAGTATTATCGTGAGGATGCACATTATTAAAATGCTATCGCTATTATCCTCCTTAGGTTAATTTTACCACTGCTAAGTTTTTGTGATTTCCTAAGATTCTTTAAGTTTCTTTGTTCCTTAATAAATGAAAACCAATCCTTCTGTTAGAGTAAATTTTACAGGCAGGGATTCGAACTCACCACCTTGTGGTAACGAATACGACGCCCTAACCAACCAGGCCACAGCGGCCTAGATAAAAACATCGTTGAATTGAATGCGAGAAACAAGTTGTATGTCATTGTGATTCCTTTCAATTTCCCCTACATGCTTCATAAGACGTTGAGATTTTCGTTGAGTTTATTCAAAACATCTCATGAAATTTACGTGTGGCTGCGGTGGCTGGATCATTCGAACTCGTTATTGGAAGGTAGTGATTTTCAATCCCGCCGAAATCGAAGATCAGTAATGGTCGCTGGGCCATGTTAAATATGTCATAGTTTCTATGCCTTCCGCGTAAAAGGATAACTTTGGGAGTATTAGGCCAAATCTGGGGGCCTTCTACTAAGTTCTGCTTCTAAATTACGATGACCCTTTCGGGGCACATATAAGATGGCACATCCACGGTGCCCTATTATATAAGGTGCCAACATTTCCACCCCTTCCACCCCATGAAAATTAATATTTGAAATTTTAAATAATTCATGTGGTCGATTTTTACTTCTTTAAAGTTTCTTTATAATATATATTTATAATAAAATGTCTATAATACTACATCTTCATCTTTGCCTTATGGTTTTATAAAATCATTCATAAAATATTAAATTCTAATATTATCATTGCTTAGTATTAATTTTTATTAATGTAATATAAACATTTAAGGATATATAATAACAATATCACAATATCCCTACATTTGTTTGAAGAAATCATCCATGAATCTTTACAATTGGTAAACATGTAATCATTCCTATTTTTGCTTCACTGGAAGATAAATTGTTTGATTTATGGTTTTTAATGTTGCGAGAAATTGATTTTATCTTATTTTGAGTATGAATAATTATTACGATTGTAAATCGATTTTAAATTAGAAATCTTGCTTTAATTTAGAACAGTGTATGAAAATGACTGTTGATCAAAATTTGGGCCGTTACATCACTGTGCCGTAAATCATAAATATTTTATTGGTTTTGTATAAGAAATAAAAAAAATCTCTCTCTCTCTCGCTGTAATATTACATATGATACTAATCTATTTTTCCACCAATATCATCATTGCTTAAATCCATTTCCTTTTTTTCTTAAGACTTCGTGTAGCAAAAAGCCAGGCTATCCCCTGATTTGAACATTTTTTCTAAGTCGTTGCTGGGAACTACTTATCAACATGTGTTGAAGATTGAAGAAAAACATGCCATTGGATAGCATTCCATTTCCTTGGAGCCTTATTATTCTTAGAAACTATTTATAAAGTTATCCTAACAAGCAACATTATAATCAATATAATTGCTTTTTAAATACCCTCTCACATAACATTAATTGAACTGTAATTATGCCTTTATATAATGAAAAATAATCCTAAATTGAAAACTTAATATGCGCTTTTTGTCGTTAATCATGAAATTCTTTATCAGCGACTGTATATGTTTTCCCATTTATCATCACATCACTATCTTTTTGATGAAACGTGGTTCTATCAAGATTATAACGTTTACATTTGTTTGAGGGAAAATGATTTTCATTTTTTTAGGTTACGTAAAATATTATTTCCTTACACGAGTTAATAGTGTCAGTACCCACTTCAGTTTGAATTCTTGTAGATGTTTTGACGACCACTCGTGAGAAATCAAGATTTTAATTTATTGTTTAACGTTTTTCTATCAAGAAAATACAAGTCCATTAAAAATTACTTGTCAGAGTGACAGAAATATTAAATGCATGAATTTTAATGAAATTATGTGGTTAAAATATATTAAATATATCATAGCGGAAAGAAATTATTGTACTTTCTTATATTCCACGTTGGACTAAATTTGGGGGTTCTTCTGCTTCTAAAATATGACCTATTTTTGGGGTATTGAAGATGCATAAATGGTACCTTCTATGCTAATAGTCATCGAATTCACATCGTGTGGCTCCGAAAGATTTAAATGTACAAGGAATGACCGGACACGTTCGTAAACGACAATACGTTCTATTAGTCCATGTATAGATCAGATAAAAGGTATTTATGTCTGAAAACTAGGAACAAATTTTTTATATGGTGCCTTGTTACCTATTTCCATTATTTCGATAATTCATGCAAATGTATGAGTTTTAAAAAATCGTAATACAAGTGAATCCTCGGAAATATTTCCTTGATATAATAATTCTATTGGTCAATAGATCAAGTAATTGATGATATTTGATTGGGTCATATCTAGAGATATTTTTTTGCTGTAAACGGTCCAAATTTATTAAACTAAAGAATGCTTTTTTTACAATGGTCATACCATACAGAGAGAGTGTTGTTGCTGCACCAGCGTGCTTCCCTGTACCAAACTCTGAGTTGGATTTTACCAGTTAAATAGAAGCAGTCGGGTGAGAATCTTCGAAATTTAGGAGTAAGGACCAAGCAGAAGACACCCTAATACTTGGCCTGCATCCCCCTGAGGTATCGTTTCACACGGAGGATATTGCGACTACGACCTTTTTAACTTGATCCAGACGCTTTTAGCTAACATGAAAGATCCTCGGTTATGCCAGGATTCGAGCTACAGAGAGTATGTACCATGTTTTGCAATCTCGATCCACAAATAAATTGAATTTTCTTTACGATCGCATACAGTTTTATCATAAATGTATAAAAACCATCTGCATAAAACAAAATGGAAAGTGCAGTTACATCTTTTTATGGAAATTCCACTTAAAAAATTTTTATTGGAAAATTTTGTTATTGGTTGAGTTACTACAGAATCAATGAATAGCTACAAACCTAAACCAATGAAAAAAGTGAGTCATAAGTAAAAAAGGTTGACCTTGCCATAGATCACATGAAGTGGGAGAGTATTTTGACAATTAAACTCAAAACCGAAACCATTTAAGGAAAGAGTGGGGATTGTTGTTATATCAGCATGCTTCCCAAAACATAGCCTAGAGTTGGGCTTTACCTGTTACATGGAAGCAATTGGGTTGGAGTACTCGTACATTAGAAGCAGTGTCCAAGCAGAAGATTCACCAATGTTTCACCTGCCACGCCCATTATTTCACTTAGAGGACATTGCTACAACGACCTATTTGCTCCAACGGCTTTTCATCAATACGACGAATCTATGGTTCAATTGGGACTCGAACACACTATCTTCCGATAATAATAATGACGTCCTAACCAAACAGGTCAACAGAGTAGTGGTGGACTTGAATATGGTTATCGTTAGCTGTTTATGTAAACCAAAATACGCAGTTAAGAGGAGAAACAATCTGATTTCATTTTGAATGAGTCTTGATTTTTTTTACGCTATTTCATTACAAACACAAATGACAAAGAGGGAGTGTTAATAGATGTTTAAAAGGTTAGATACTTGATAAGTAAACTTGTTAACTGTCACTGTAACCAGAACACTGTCGTTACGAATCCAATCTTGGCATAACACACACATTAACGACTCTAAATGTTTGTTGTGAGTCACAGAATCAAATCAATCCTTTCTTCAACTGGCCTATTTAGGAACATGTGGGTTAGGGATACGCTTGGACTAATTCATTGAATCTAAAAACTGTTAATAGCTTTTTTAGAAACTCCAAATTAAATTTTTTTTAAAAAACAATTAAAACCAGTTTTTTTTAAAAAATGATGTTGAGATCATTTTTAAAAGTATTAATTGGGCTAAAAGTCTATATTTTTTTTTTTTTTTTGGCAGAGGTATGCATGATTGAGAGCACATGCAAATATTTAACTTACACTGATTGTTTGTTAAAAATTAAAGCACGTGCATTCTTGTAAGGATGTTATTCTTTGAGACTTCCCATTCTTTTATATAATGCTTACAAATTCTACATATTCTAAACGACAAAGTCTAATTATTCCTCTTATGTCTTGATATTTTCCTCACAGAGCACTTGGAAGAAAAGGCAATATATTTGAATTGTTGAAATGCTGATGCTACTGCTTAGATTTAAAATTGTTTATTTCAGTTCAGTTAATTATGCAGTTTATAATCTCGTGAAGTTTTTTATCCAATGAGTGTTGAGTGTGAATAATACACGCTCTAGAAAATGTTCGATCAGTTTAATTGAGGATAACAATGATTTCTGTTATCCTATGCATGTGTTTACTTTGCTTTGAGAAAAACATTTATTTTTTGTATTAATGGATGTATCAGATCACTGTTGCAATTACAAATGCTTGGAAAAAATAAAAACTTTGAATTTGACATATTTCTTGATTAAATTATATTTGAGTGATAAATTATAAATGACACTAATTGTTAGAAACAGGATATATATATATATATATATATATATATATATATATATATATATATATATTCCATTTTCTGCATTATGTATCGAGTTGGGGACGGCAAAGAATTTCAGATATTTTTCATTCATGTAAACCAGCCGATTTTCCTGAAAACCTCTAAAGGTAGTCAAAACAAATGTATTGACACTGTAAAGGGAATTAGAACAAACAGATATCATGTTTCATAGGGACTTCTAAAATAATATAAGAGATGAGAGACAATTTTTAATATAATTAATATCGTGTGCTTGATTGTATCAATAAACAGATTTGGCTACGGTGGCCTGTTTTGTTAGGGTGTTGTTTTCGTTACTGGAAGGTGGTGAGTTCGAATCCTGGCTTAACCGAAGATCCGTTGTGTTCACTTATGGCGACAGGGGCACGTAAATTATGTCTTGGTCGCAATGCCCTCTAAGTTCCATTTCAAATTAATACTTCTTGGAGTGTTAGGAGCCAAGCTTTGGGTCTTCTCTGGCTTCTAACTCTTAATTGGAAGATCCAGATGGTGCTGACATCTATGAGCCAAAAGTTGTACTTTCACCCTCTTAGGAGGTTGCTCTGTTCAAAAAACGGAAATCACTCGGTCTGAATTCATTTGTCCAGTTCCTTGACGGGCGGCTTGTCTTTGCCAAGTGTCATATGTAATAACAACAACATAATATCAAGAAAATTGTTGAAATAAATTTTATGTCGTCCTTATTGCAAATTAAATAGAAACCATAACACTATATTATATTAATCTGATATAATGATAGCGAGTGCTACATCATGATAACATTTATAATCTTGTTTCTCGAAGAAACAATAATGCAGAAATTTTCTTTCAACACATTTTAAATAAATTATTGAAAATGATATTTCAGGTACATCAGGTTTAATTAATTTCCTTGTTGTATTAATTGAATCTGATATCTGTGTTTTTAAGAATAAACTAATAATTAGAACATTTATAAAAAAATTAATTTAAATTACATCCTAAATTACAAAAATATTATCATGTAAAATTAACTTAAATGTAAATTGTTTTATAAATCTATTGTACTTTAAGTAGTTCCTTACTTTCCTTAATGTTGTTTATGATTTATTTTTTTTATTTACTAAAGTTATATGGAGGATTGCTTGCTTGGGAGTTAGCACTGGGAGCTTAGCGTTAGGCTGACCACCTAACCAGGATATATGCTTCATCTCGGTGAAGAAAATGTATATGGGCACAGTAGGCCTTGGCCCCCCACGTGTAAAAATAGCTTAGTTTAATTTATCATGAGTTGCCTTATAGAAGATACCCGAGAGAAAGTTTTTCCAAGATAAAAAAACAAAATCAAGTTTTTTTTCCCCCATAATAAGTAGTTACTACAATTGTGAAGTGTATTATAGTCAACATGAATTATAATACACCTCACAATTGTAGTAACTACAAATTTTAGTAATATTGTGCTCAACAATTACACTGACAAATTTGTAATTCAAAGAATATGATAAACATGAAGAAAATATGCCTTCTTTTTATGGGAAAAGATCAAATGGTCTTGGAAAAAAAAGGAAAAAAAAAAACTGCTATATCCTGTTTATGTTCTTATCATTCGCTTAATGGTCTTTTAATTATAGTTCTATTTGTACTGATACACCTAAATGATAATTAGTGACGAAAGCATTCTAAAAGTTCGATATCCTCATGTCTCAGAATTTGTTCATTTGCCTGCATTCGGTTTTGCTAGGAAAGGGGCGACTTCAAATGTAATCAAAAGACTTTACGTTCCTATTTATGGAACGAAAATGTATCTTTTTATTCTAACAGATGATTTTTCTTCAGAAAAACGATCAATGGCAATAAAAAATAATCAAAGAGTGACGTCCGAACGACGTTAACGCATTGATCGAATCCGTCCTTGGAATATAATAATAATCATGAAAATTTTTTGCCGGATATGCGAGTGGAATTCAGTCCTCAAAAACAGAACTTGATGGCGAATAGCTTAAAGAGACTCAATTCAGATAAATGAAGGCTGAAGAAACCAGTTCCGCATTTGAAATAGAAAAAAACTGACCGAATTATGATGGAGAAAATAGAAGTTTGATAAAGAACGAATAATAAAGAAAAAAAAAGAAGATAAAGTGAGAAGGGGAATTAGAGTGTTGACCACTCTCTGGAACTCTTCTTTCGACATCGAAGCTCGAGATAAAGTCCGCGCACTCATCCCACCGATCCAAATCCTCTAAATGTGAAGAGATTGGTGGAGGTTAGGATAGTGTGGTTCTCTAGATACGTATCGAACAGACTTTAATCGAACATTTGATACAGCTAACAAAGTAATGGGGCGAAATAAGAGGCAAGAGGTAGCGTCTTTATTTTCCTTATTATTTCTTTTTCAAATGTATAAAATATTCTATGATTTAATAATATGGCTACACACAATATCGATTAATCGATTTATATCGAAACAAATGATTGGAACTCAGCATTTTCGTTGTGGACTTCAGTTGATAATTTAATTGGGTTTCTTGACGAACTGTTATGGAGAATGTTATTAACTATTTATGAGTTACAATGATACATGTTACCAGGAGTTAAATTTTTTTCAGTTCAATTCAGATTTTAATTATTAATACTAAGAAAATTTTCCTCTAGTTTTTCCAAACTATTTATGTGCTTTTGGTGAATTTTATCTATGTGCTTTCTTTTAATTTTTGAAATCTCTGTTTAGTAAAAGCAAAAAAATATTACATTAAGGTGTTTCGTGTAATCGTAAATATTAAACAATGTTTATTTACGTATGTAAATAAACATTGTTTAATATTTACGGTTACACGATTAAAAAGGACTTTGATTTTTCGTTAAAAAGGACTTTGATTTTTCAAAATTTTAAAAATAAATTTGTATTAAAGTAATTTTTTAATCGAATTTATTTACATATTTCGATTACAGATACTAAAATTTAATTAAAAATATTTTATAATAAAATGCAAAATTATATAATTTGTTCAAATTTTAAGTTAACATAATAATGGAAATCACTTACATTTTGATTTCTAATTATTAATTCGTTTATTTGTTTAGAGTTGGAGTTAGTTTAATCATAGAATACCATCAACAATAATTAATGATCATTTTCTAATCCATTTATCGGGCCATATATATGATAATATATTGATTATTTATATTTTAAAATTCATTTTAAAATTTAAAATTTAATAAACATTACCTTTATTTAATGAATAAATTTAATTAATACTTCAATGTTTGTAAGGCTTCGTTAGCTAAATAAATATTCTACTGATAGAAATCCCTATTAATTTTATTGTTATGATTTTAAAATCAAACTCAGATACACTAAATCATAATAAATTACCATTTAAAAGTTTGTTATATGTATGACTTGTTCATAATATAAATAAAATAATTAGCTTAAAAAATAGTTTTTAGAATATTTCTCAATAATTATAAAGTTAAAATACAAAAAAATATTTCATTAACCTTATATTTATAAGAATTATATTTATTTTTTTGAAATGTTTATAATAAGAAATTAATTTTTTAAAATTTATATTTTATAAAAAACATAAATTAGAAATCAATAGGAAATATTTTATTTTTATTATTTTTAAAAATAAAATTTAATTTTTTAAAAAATAAATATTTATTATTTTATTCATGAAATTGCTCAATTAAAATATTATATTTATTAAATATAATATTTTAATTGATAATTTAAAATAAGTATTAATATAATTGATAATTTAAAATGCATATTTAACAATATTCTATTAATTAACGAAAAAATTCTTCTTAAATTATATGAATATATTCTCTTTGATCAGAAAAAATAATAAATAGAGATTCAAAAACGCGAAAGAATGGAGTAGAATATCTCTAATAAAACAAAAGTAGGATGCTCGTTGTTATACCTAATTGAGTCTCTAATATTTCCTGTCTAATAAAACATTACAATAGATTTTAACTGCACAAAAATAATGTTTAATACATTTTGATTCATAACTTTAAATTACTATTTAATTTAGAAAAAAATAATAAGATCATAATTTTTGATAGTCTTATTAATAAATTCAAGTACGAGCCATGATCTCATTAATTCATTAAATGACATTCAATTAATTCATTAAACTGAAGAGATTTTCA
>JAPDSC010110887.1:187095-227439 GCA_026290005.1 Latrodectus geometricus | reverse complement strand
ATATATATATATATATATATATATATATATATATAATTTAGGCTAAAAAATAATTAAAATATCATAATCCTGCAATAATATTAGTTTGGGGAAAAAGTAATCCATTATTTTTTCGGTAGACATCTGTATTGATCGATATCTCGTGAGGTATCTATCAAATAATTTCAGATTTATGCTCATTGGAAAGTTGACATTTGACACTAAAATATCCTCTTGCGGTTTTTTGTTTGATTTATTCTGTTACGAGTACAAGGTTTTAAAAATGGAAGACAACAAACAGAAAATTCGATACATTTTCGTTTTTCTCTTGTAACGGCGAAAAAGATAGCTGGGTGGCTAAAATTATGAAAGGTGTTTAATGGTACTATATAAGACTGTAACAACCAGTTAAGTACAATTTTTGTTTCGTCGATTCCGTTCGGGTATTTTTGATGTTAGAGATGCACCTCGCATGTGGATACAGCATCGTCGAAAATGTCTATAAAATATCAAAAATGATCGAAGTTAACCGCATGTCAGCATTCGTAACGAGCAAGACCTAAAAATCTACACGAAAGCTGTTTTAAATCTTTTTACAAAGTGAATCCAAAAGAAGTTACATAGAGTTCGCATAAAAATAATGGATTTCTTTTTCCCCAACCTAATATTCATTTAAAAATATTTGAAACCAACCTTCTTTTCCCGATGGATTGGACCTTAAAATACGAATTTAGATTATAAACTGAAATGATATAACCATTTTTTCATTATGTATTGAAAATTTTCAAAGTAACCATAAAAATTTATAAATTATGTTTTATCTTTCATTAATAATTTCTACTATTAAAATTTTATCCTTATATTTATAAACAGTTTGTAGTTTGTGTCTTATGTTAGAAATTCATTTTTTTTCTCAAGAAAATCGTTACTAATTGGAACTTCATAATGTAAGCTTTGGAAATTTAATACCTTTTATCTAAGCTTTATTAAGTTAAATAAAAATAATCTGTAAATTTTTTTGATTTACTGTTATTTATCCTAGATATATATTATAATCTGCAATTGACAAAAATAAATAAAGACAAAATTACAAAGATACTTTATTCATCTTATAAAATTAATTGTATCGAAAGTTCGTTTATTTTTAATGAACATTTAATGCCCATACCATAAGCGAAAATTCTTAAGAATATTTTATCAATTTAAGAAACTTATAAATATGCAATGTCTTTTTAAATTGTAAGTTTATTAGAACAGAAATTACATATAATAAATAAGTTTGATGGGAGAAGAAAAAACATAAGTATTTATGTGCTGATATCAGTACTGTTTACTACCTACAGCAGTTTGCAATTTCTTTAATTGATGCAATGTGCCATTTGTAATTCTTTGCTTAACAATCTCCAATGTTCGTTAAAGAATTTTTTTTTTTGTTACTTTGAAATAATGGAAACTTCGCGATTTTAAAGAA
Organism: Latrodectus geometricus; assembly: GCA_026290005.1. NCBI lineage: Eukaryota > Metazoa > Arthropoda > Arachnida > Araneae > Theridiidae > Latrodectus > Latrodectus geometricus. Next base: position 225,989 of record JAPDSC010110887.1, on the reverse strand, counting down.
TGTGTGTTGATTGCAACAGTTATTGAAATTGCTTCAAGAAATACTTAACACTTGTTCTAAAAATCAAAAGAAAAAGAAGAAAAGTCGCCAAATTCCAGACACGAGGAAAAAGTTTGAACTCGAAAAGTGTTGCATAACTCTAATCTTGTAATTCTAATCATATCTTAAATCTGATTTCTGGGAAATACATTTTAGAATGTTGCCTCTAATACAGTTCTTGAGTGATGTAACTCTTAAGAATCTTAAATCTGATTTAACAAATTTAAACCATAATAATTTAAGATTATGTTTCGTATTGATGTAATTTGACTTCATTATGATTGATAACATTAAGACTTTGAATTTGATCACTGTAACATCATTTTTGAATAATTCATTAATTGTAATATTTGAGATACCTAAAAACAGTGGATAAATGTGAAGAAAAAATTATCAATTATATAGAAAAGTATAATTATTTAAAACTTGGTTGCAGTTCTATAGTATATATTCCAATACCCGTTACAGATATCGGGTTCTTGTCGTTGTTATTTATGACACTTGGCGAAACCCGCATCTCAGGGACTGGGCGAATTAAGTCAGAGTGTCTCTTCCGTGTTTGAATAGAGTACTCCCTTACGAGAGTGGAAATACGACTTTGGCTCATAGATGGCAGCACCATCTGGTCTTCCAATTTAGAAACAAAAAGCCAAGGAAAACCCAAGGCCTGGCTCCTATCTCTTACAGAGGTTTTAATTTGGAAATTTAGATATCATAAGAAATATATAAAAATACAAACCAAAAAAAAAGAAAAGAAAAGAAAGAAAGAAAGAAAAACATGTTGATGGAGTTTAAATGCATCAGCTTTTCCTTATATTGCAAAAAGAGTAGTATTCAAATTCTCAAGTGTTCATTCCAATGATATTATGCTTTAAGAACTATTATTCAGGGACCTTGAAGTAAGTGATTAAAAAATAACATCAACAGTGTAAGAACTAATTACACCAAGCAATGGTTAATGGTCTGTTAAATTCTTGTTAACCAATCATTAGACAACCAGAACAATTAATGATTAGTTAAATTGCTATTGCAAATGAAAGTTCTTGCATTGTAAAATTAGTTTTTGGTATGAAAGCATTAGATTGCACAAAAATTGCTTAGTTAAAATTAATTTAAAAACTTTTTTGGGGAAATAGATCGATGAATAACTACAACATATTTTTTCAGACAAGGAATAAGTATATAATTCCCAAGTAATTAAGGACAATTTATGTTTATGAATGAGTAACTGTTCAAGAAGTACACATTAAATTTCAGTGAGAAAATTGCTTAATTTCTTTTTTAATTTTGGATATTTTGGAAAAATGATCTAAATTATCAATATCATCATTTGACTGTAGTGATAAATTTAAATAAAAGCGTCTCCAAAGAATTTGTGTTTTCTAATCATTTTGGAAAAATAGCATTAAAATTTACATTATGTAATTTCAAATTAGGGTAAAAAATACGGTATAAAATGTAATACATCATACATTACTTTGATTATATTTTGGACTGAAAAGGAAATTCTTCAATTTTTGTTGTATTTTTTAAAAAGGAAAGAAATTTTAATACAAAAATGTAAGGGTGAGATTTTTACTAAAATTTATATAAAAATATTAACGTGAATATTCTTTGAAAACACAGTTTGGTTCGAAACTTAACTGAAGCGTAATTTGTTAGTTTTGAAATCCGAATTTTTTAAAATAGAGCTAATCTTCTAACTTTATAACAGTTAATCATCATTTATATTGTTATTTATAGAAACGTTAATAATAAAATTATTTACAAACAAATGTTACTCTTTGTTGTTAAACTTTGCTTCGCAAAAGTAGAGCGAAAACATCTCATTTTAATAGAATTCTTGAAAAATTTCCAAGGACTGTCTTGTTTCAAACCATATCAGATTATTTCCCATTAGTGTGAGTAGACCTCGTTAACAAGGCGTGAAAATAGTTTGGAATAATATTGTCTCCTTGAAATCTCGTTGTCCCACAAAAAGTTTTAAAAGAGGTTAAATGGCGAATTTGGCGACGGCACAAGCGTACTAGAATTCGTCTCGGTAATTGACAAGCTGGTGACACAGTGTTCCATAAAGTAAGTAATTTCAATATCCGTTAGAAAACTATATAAACAGTGGCCTTCAGTGTAGTGATTTTCCAACTCGAAGATTTAACAAATCTGTTGAGATTAAAAGACTGAATGAGTGTTTTCTTGGAATACTTTTAGACATAATTTCCAGATGTGAAAGTGAAAATGTTATTTCAGAAATTTAAAAATTATATGAGCAAGAAATCTTTTGAATTTAATATTATTTTAACATAAGAACTCACTATATTATTTGTATGTTTAACAAATTAATGTTTTAGTAGTATACTAGTAGACTTTGGTATCGAAATTCATCACTTAATTTTTCCTTTCTAGCTTTTAAATAGTTAATAATTATTCAGTTGACTTTCTTTACAACTCAAAAGTCAGATATATTTCTGTAATAAATTTTTGTGTAAATCTTTTTTATCATTAGTTTGGGGAAAAAGTAATCCATTATTTTTTCGGTAGACGTCTGTAGTGATCGATATCTCATGAGATATCTATCAAACAATTTCAGATTTATGCTCGTTGGAAAGGTGACATTTGAAACTAAAATATCCTCTTGTGGTTTTTTGTTTGATTCATTCAGTTACGAGTACAAAGTTTTAAAAATGGAAGACAACAAACAGAAAATTCGATATATTTTCGTTTTTCTCTTGTAACGGCGAAAAAGATAGCCGGGTGGCTAAGATTGTGAAAGGTGTTTATCGTCCTATATAAGACTGTAACAACCAGTTACGTACAATTTTTGTTTCGTCGATTCCATTCGGGTAATTTTCATGTTAGAGATGCACCTCGCATCGTCGAAAATGTCTATAAAATATCAAAAATGATCGAAGTTAACCGCATGTCAGCAGTCGTAACGCGCAAGACCTAAAAATCTACATGAAAGCTGATTTAAACCTTTTTACAAAGTGAATCCAAAAGAAGTTACATAAAGTTCACGTAAAAATAATGGATTTCTTTTTCCCCAAACAAATATTTTAAGTAGCTTTGTAGAGAGATAACAAAGGGTATTCAATTTCTAAACGATCATTTTTGTTCTCAAAATTATTGCTACTGATTTATTTTCTGATTTTTGAGACAATTACAATAATTTAAAACTCATTTCGGTTCTTTCCAAAATTAGAAAAAAACTTCAATAACATTAATTAAGTTGTTATCTTATTGGATTTTATTGGCTTATAAATATTTTGATTCAGTTTAGAATTTTTTTATCAGTTGGTATTGTAATATTTCATTTAACTATTCGTAAGATATCGGCTTAAATGGAAGAAGTGCAGCAAGATTTTAATTATCGAAGTTACCTATTAATACTGGTAATTGTACAGATACTTAATACTTACCTTGATAGTTAATTTAATATTGAATATTTATAATTTTTCAAATGTACGTAACTAATATTTCAGATCAATAAATTAAAAATAAGAATGATATTTCATAACATGATAATTACATCGATTAATGGAGAATTTTGATTAACTAGGTTTCAAATGATCTTTAGATTATTGAATAAAATGTACTTCACAGTTTTTAGAGGAAGTAAAATTTAATTTTGAAAAAGTTCCTTTAATGTATTTCATACAAAAATATATAATTTGTCCAATGAATTTTCATCCTAAAATGTGATTATTTCAATCATCATATTGAAGTTTTTGCTTATTGTTATTCGTCAAATGATAATTTCTAGTTAAAAGTTTATTTGCAAATTAAAATAAAATATATTAATTCAATGTTTGAATGAAAATCGATATTCATTTTAATTTAATAAATAAAAATGCTTTGAAATAATGATTTTTTTATTTATTAAATACTGCTAATTGTGCATTTATAATGAAATTCATTGATAAAGTGATTACAAAGTGTTTATTTAAAATAATGTGTTGCTTATTCAAAGAACATCAAATTAAAAAATTATATTTTAAAAGATAAAAGGAATTCATAATGAATTTTTTTCTTTTATTATGTATTAAAGTATAATAAATTCTGTTTTAACTTTCTTATATGAGATTTAATATTTCAAGCCTTTTAATTACATATATATTTATAGGTTTAATGTGTACATTTTATGTTATTTCCTATTTAATTAAAAGAAGTCATCCATATATTGTTGTAACTTATGTGCACAATTTTTAAAATATTTTTATATAAAATTGAATATTCTATTGGGATTTTAATATCGTTGATTATGTTAATTGTCCTCATTTGATCTATAGTTGCTATAATCAAATATAATTTCTTCATGCTTGTAAAATACAGTACCTTTGTAAATGCAGTACCTCAGTTTTTACACTAACATATGTCAATTATCATTATAAATTTTATATTTAACAAATAGTAAATAGAAACGATCAATATATGAACTCGACAATTTACTGTATTTTATAAAATATGAAATTAATTCATATATAATATAAATATATTGCAAAAGTAAGTTTGAAAGTTGCATATTAGTTGTACATTGATTGCTTTCTTAATATTTGAAAAAATTAATTTATTTAATTTTGTAGATTTGTAAGAAAAAAGGAATAATTGGTTTTTGATTGAGTCAAAATTGAACCAATTTCAAAATATCTTTTAAAATACATATGACTTTAAAATGTTTGTTTTCTATTTGCTGGTGTTATTTTAAGAATATATGGTAAAGGTGCTTTTTATTTATGCAAATAAAAAAAATACTTATTTATCAATAAATGAAAATGACATCAGTTTATTGATTTTTTTTTTGATATTTAAGTATTTCCTCTGGATCAGTACATATCTCTTATATAGAATTACCCTCATATAAAAAGAAAAAATATTCTAAATGCCATTACTATTTTCGAAATATGATATAGATTTAAAAATTCATATATTAAAAGTTGCTGTTTCAACATTCACGTATGAAGTTATTTCAAATGAAAATAGGGATATATTATATGACACCTCAGCATTATTTTTGGAAAAAGATTTTTGTTTTTACAACTGTTTAGCACAAATGAAGAAAATTAGTGTCTCTCTTTTAGGAATATTGTCTTTGGATGAACTTTTTATAAAATAGTGAATTTTATTCATGAGTTAAGAAAAAAACCTCTGTTGGACTTTTTTTTTTTTTTTGACAGATGTGTTTGCATATTATGCAAAAAGGCAACACTTTCTCTAATTGTTCAAACAACATTCCAAATTTTTTAAAATTTATATGACATTTTTTTTAAAATTTGAGTCCAAGCCCTATTTGAATTTCTCACTTATTTTAAAGGCTATATTAATTATTTACAAAGTTGAGTTTGGCATTTTTAATATTTGTACTTTCATAATAAGCTGATACTTTTAATAAGTTTTGAATTATCTAAAACAGAATATATTAGACGCATTGTCTTAATACTAAAAACTTTCTGCCGAGCTTTTATTTCACCAATTATTGTTTTATTGAAGATAATTTTATCTTCCAGCAACGATAATTCAAATCAATTTTATGCATTAGCATTTCCACCGATTAAGAAATATTTCTCTCACCCAAAAATTTTTTGACACTCGACAAAACGTCGCCGCTTTCCGGTACTAAAATAGATACACATTCAAAAACAGTAGTGAAATATTCCTTCTCAGCTAGAGTAGATAGTGGAGGCGTTGCTAAAAATAAGCCAAGATATTTAGTCTCCATTTAGATCCAAAGTTTTGCATAGTTTTTTTTCGTTCTTTTTTGTTTAGGAAACATCGTAGCACATTTTAAGTATTCGCCAAAATTTATCAATCACTGCCAGACACATGAAAAAAAAGTCCCGCCAAGATCACTAGACTAAAGAGTACATTGTCGCCTGGAGAGAAAATTGTTGAGCGAATAAGTTTTATTTTAATTCAATCTGACTGAAGATTTCTATTAATTCATCCTGTAATAATGTGGCGCATTTTTACATAGATCTGTTGTGTGTACGCATAGTGTTTTTTTTTTTTATCTTAAAATTATAACTATCGAATAAATTAGAAAAAACATTTCACATAAACAATTTGTTCAAAATGTGGTAAAACTATATATAAGGATGCCCATTTGGCAAACTTGGTAATTTTTGTTTGGCGATCGATTTTATTGGCGATTTTTGTTGGCCCAGAACAATCAATTGTTCAGTTGCAATCAGAATACGATTGGATTTTGCCCAGCTTGGCGATCAACCACGACCACAACTTGATGAGAATCAAGGAGGCACCCTAAAGTGTAGGTTAACCGGAAATTTATTAAATGGCATCCAAAGCACTCTAATTTGTTTTATCTGGACATATCTTTTTCAAAACTTACTATTAGTTTATCTTTGCATATTTCTTACATTCTTAAATTTATGTGTTTTCACTATTATGTAAATGAGTTCATTACTTCCATTGAAAATTCAACTTTGTGGTTCTTAAATAAATTGGTGAGAAGGATGGAGAGTATGTATATAAGAGAAAGAGAGGGAAATTTTTCTAATTTAAAAAAAATGAATGAAAACTATTTATAAAAGACTATCAGCAATATAACGAAATGAGAAATTTGTTTTGATATGGTAAAGGCAGTAGAAATTCGGCATAGAATCTCCATGTTTTTGAATTGAATCTCGTCGAAGCAATAAACGACACAAATAAATTGGATTAACGGTATCAATACTTGCTTCACTAACGGACAATGCGAAATTTAATAAAACATATTTTTCTATGTTAACTTAAGTAGGAGTTTATTTTAATTATATACATATTACTTGTTTTTTTACTACTTTTTAATAGTATGTGTTAAAAGTATTATTCAAAACCATTTTATTTAGCCATGTTAAGTCCTCACTGTGTATTTTTGTTCTTATTGCTATGGCATTTTCAATAGTAATAGTACTTTAATTTATAATAAGAAAAATACATTGTATGTACCTATAAATTTTATGTAATAATTCGACGCTTTGATGGTTTTGAAAACAAATTTATTGTTAAATGCAAAAGCTTGGGTTTCGAGCACATCTATAATAGTTTAATTCAGATGCTTTTGCCACTTGTAATATTTGTAAGTGAAAAATCATTTTGGTGGTACGATATGAAAGTTTGATTGAGGGGATAGTGTAGGCTTTATCACTTGGATCAAAACTATGAGATAGTTAACGTCATTCAGTGGTTTATATTAGTAGAAATAAGAAGTTAGAGAGATAGGCTTATGAAGTAATAATACATGTTTAAAATAAATTAATTGAGTCGTTTTATAGAAGTATATTTTAGTATCGCACATTCAGGCATCTACCCAAAGTGATTGTTTCCTGGTTTCAAAATTATTTATTTCATTCTATAATTATGTATTTGTTATGTGTATAGGGAATATCTTAATCGGAATCTTTTCTTGTATAAATAACTCTCTTGGTGTTAGTCAAGTCCCAGAACAACCATTATATTAATATCAGAAAATTAAATAGTATTTACTGGCAGGGTTGTATTTGGTAGACTTTTTCTAAAAAATAAATATTGCATAATGAATGCCTATTATTTTTTAAAATTCGATGAATATATAATGAGAATCAACACTCAAATGAAAATAGTGAAATATTCAAGTTAGCTTCATGTAGACAAGGCTATTTTTCATGAGTTTTATATATACTTAAGACTGATATATAAATTTTATTTTACGTAATTTATACATTTGGAACAAATTGTACCTCACGCTCTGAATTTTAACATAGGAACACAAAATTTATACTCTCATAGAAAATAAGTTTTTTCAATATAAAGATATCAATATAATTCTTAATATTGTTTTTATCATTTACAGCATTAATAATTAAATCAACGAAATATTTCTTTCTAGTTCCTTACCAACGATATCCATGTGGTAAGAATTAAAAAGACTTGGTACAAAATAAAAGCATATACTTAAATCCAAGCTTAAACAATAAAAGTTACATGATATGACAAAGATTTTAATTAAATAAATGGAATATTTCTTTCTAGTTCTTTACCAAAGATATCCATGTGGTAAGAATTAAAAAGACTTGGTACAAAATAAAAGCATATACTTAAATCATAGCTTGAACAATAAAAATTACATGATATGACAAAGATTTTAGGGATTCCTTAGCTTACAATAACGTAACACCATGATTCAATCAATCTCATAATAGCAAAAAAAAGTACATTTCCTTTCTTATTTTTTATTCATTTTATGTTCTTGTTGCTTTTGATAGGAATCTCTAAATTTAGCTGTATTTCAGAGCTCTCCTAGTTGAGTCAAAAACCTCTCCCACCATTAATCTTTCTTATATATATATCTATTTATTTCCGTGCGATTGAACCCTGGGTCTTTACGGAAGGCTTGGACAGAATTTCCTTGTTTAAATCTAGCTTCATACTTCCTGTAAATACATGCGAACATCCTCCCAGTGATTACAAAAACAAACAACTTTGGCACATTTTCATTTTGTAACATTCGATAAGCATCGGTCAGAAATGTTTTACTTTAAGGTAAGATTGTTTCAAGATATGTAAAAAATTATTAAAGAAATAATTGCTTACAAAATTACCGTGTACAAAACTTCATTTATTAGGTTGGGGAAAAAGTTACCCATTATTTTTTCGGTAGACGTCTGTAGTGATCGCTATCTCGTGAGGTATCTATAAAACAATTTCAAATTTATGCTCATTGGAAAGGTGACATTTGACACTAAAATATTCTCTTGCGGTTTTTTGTTTGATTAATTCAGTTATGAGTACAAGGTTTTAAAAATAGAAGACAACAAACAGAAAATTCGATACATTTTAGTTTTTCTTTTACAATGGCGAAAATGCTTACCAGGTGGCTAAAATTGTGAAAGGTGTTTATCGTCCTATATATGACTGTAACGACCAGTTACGCACAATTTTGGTTTCGTCGATTCCGTTTGAGTATTTGGATGCTAAAGATGCACCTCGCATGGATACAACATCTCCGAGAATGTCTATAAAATATCAAAAATTATCAAACTTGACAGCATGTCAGCAGTCGTTGCTTCGCACAAAACCTAAAAATCTACATGAAAACTGTTTTAAACCTTTTTACAAAGCGAATCTGAAAGAAGTTACAAAAAGTTCACATAAAAATAATGGATTTCTTTTTCCCCAACCTAATATATAAAAACAACATTGATTACTATTATTATATTAGAAGTGATGCTTGAATGAATTGCTTTGGTAGACAGGATAAAATAATCTATGAAAATTTACCATTTCACGTACTCAGAAAAAATCTATAATTACTTATTTTTAATAATAAATGAAGTAAAAAAAATTGTTTTATTTTACAAAAGAAATAATTTATTTTATTTATTATTTGTAAATTGAAACTGTATTAAGTCATTGTATACCAATTTGAATAAAAGGTTATTATAATGCAATGTGAATATATATTTCGAAACATAATATATTTCATTAAAATTTGTTTTTCTAATTGTCACTTTGAGATCACAATTTTAGATAAAAGGAACTGATTTTATTGGATCCCCAGCTTAAAGTTGAATTTAACTCTCTATTAACATTCGCTTATAAAGTATGTGAAGGAAGCATTAAGGAACATTTAGTGTAAATACTGCATTAATTAAGTATTTGCAGTAAAAATTTTTGAAGAATTCAGCTAGTGAAAATACCTTTTACTATACAATAACAAAACTTTTATAAAATTTAACTAGTAGAATGTATGTAAGTGTTAAATAACAGATATATAGAATCATCACCTAATTAGTAAAAATTAATACGAACATAAGAATGAGACAAAAGGTCAATGATTCATGCTCAAAACATTAAGAGAGTAAACAAAAATGTGGAGAAATTGTTGCGCGAAACTGCTGCATGGATGTAAAAGTAATAATACACGTGTAATAAAGCACAAAGCAGGGAAAGATAAATTTAATTTTCCTTGGAATGATAGAAAGAATGGAAAAGATCCTTCATGGCAATAATTTGGTTGAATGTAAATGGCAAAATTCATTGTTTGGTAATAACGAAGCACATTTAATCTAACTTTTAGTCCACTTGAACAACTAAGACCGTTGCACACCTGTTTGCTATGAAAGCTAAATTCTGCAAAAGAAATTCAAATTTCAAGTCCTGGTTAATAAAATACACAGTGCTGTAATAGTAACGAGTCGTCTAAATATTTTCTAAATAGTCTATCGAATTTTGGTTAAAAAAGTTTTTGTCCACTTCAATTGTTGCATATTCTTTCACTTTTAATCTTGAACATCGCAAAAATAACTACATATTCTCTGCTATTGAAGCTCTGTGATAAAATGTTAGAATTTTGAGTTCCTCAGGCACAGGTTCGATTCTGTCTTTAGATTTGGCAAGGTTGATTCAACCCTTCATTACTTCAGTGGGTTGATAAAACAGAATACCAAATATGGTTGGGAACTAAGAACTAGGGGTTTCATGTTAGGTTGACTAATTAAACAAGACATATGCTATGCTCCTCAGGTTACTCGGTCAAGAAAACAGTCATGAGCAGTGTAGTCCTTGGCCACCTCACCGGATTATCGTAACACTGATACCGCTGACTTTGCATTAAAGATATTGTGAATGGGTGTAATATAAGTTACGATACAGAAATTATCAACAATAACTTCATTAAATAATCTTTTATGTTGATTGAGGAATAAATCCTCAAATCTACATTCTAAAGTGGAATATATGAAGTTCTATTTAGTTACCTAATAAGTGCCAACCCAAACCAGACCTAAATTCTGTTTCCTTTATGATTATGATTCATACAAATATTGAATAAATTGCATGACATGTCATCCATAAATCATCTCGAGATCATAATACATCAAAAATACATGTTCAAATGTAAATTGAAAGAAAACACATACACGTCGAGCTAAAAATCGAAAGTCATTTGGTAAAAGTAAAAGAAATCTATATTCATACACGATTAATATTCAATTATCGATAGCAGAGCCTTGTTATGAATAATTTAGAAATCGTTATCACTTTCCAACGTAACAGAACACATAATTGGATTTGGTAAAGAGAGATAAATGAAACTGATCTTGCAAAGTCCTTATTGGTGATAACTTTCATGCACAATAATTTAAAATCAATTTTTACTGAATTATCGGAAGTAAGTTAGAAATAATTAATGTTTCACTTTTTAAGCCTCCTCCCACCTCCCAAAAAAAACTGTAGACTGTTACCAAATGGTGGCCCAATATGTTATGAACTTAAAATGTTTTATGGAAAGTCAATTATAGCATTGAACTGGTTATAGAGATTTTAAACCGCCTTACAAAAATCACTAAGATATTTTTCATTTTTTTTAACGATGATTATTTCCGTTATTCAATCGTTTTCTGTTTTATAGAAATCAAGTAAATTATTCTTTGGAATACATAATAACACAAATAAACTACCAACATTTCCTTATAAATAACTGCAAATCAGTATCCTATCGATAATAAAATACTCTTTTTATTGTAATCAAGATATGATACTTTATGTTATTTTGTTCTTTCTTCATAAGAAATTAGGCTAAATTACTTTCAAAGTCTTAGTAATTCTTTTTCCCTCATATTCAACGCGGAAAGATGAAAAAAACAGCAAGTATTTTTAGTAGAGAAACATACATTCACATATACATAACATATATTTCTCTATTAAATACAATTTTCTTAAATATTAACGAACTAGTACGAACTTAACGCGTTTTATTGAGAATATTTAAGAATTTTTCATTTGATAAAAATTCATCACTGACAAAAAAGTATGAAAATAAATGTTATTACTGTGACAGTGATTTAAAATTTTCCATTGTCTCTGCTTTTGAATAAATTGCAAACTGTAAAATTCATCATTCTGCTTTTGAAAAAAAATATGTAGATCATTTACAGGCCATTGGCCCACTCTGGCTGACACCAGTTGCGTGACTGTCAGTTGGATACAAATGTATGCTCAACTTTTGTTTAAACGCTTTCAAGCCAGTCGCTTAACTATTAGTCTCAGACAGTTTACTCCAAAATATCTATGATCCAACAAAAGACATGTTATTTTTACTTCCAATTTTATGTGACTTTCCAAATAACTTTATAAGATGAGTTTTAGTTTTCGAATTTTTATTCACTGTTCTCAATATAATGAAACGTCTCTGGATCCCGTTTCCTTTGATATTCATTCTAAATTGAAAACAATGAGTAGCTGAGCTTTTTTTATTATTAGAATTACCATAGGTCATATACCTGTTATTTTAACCAGTATGTCTCCATGTTGTTTCATTGAAAATATTCTTGGCGTTCGCATGTATTTCCAGGAAAAATAGTGATTCTTCCGCATTTTTGAAGCAAATTTCTTTTTATTCAACATACCTGGATTAAAATATTTTGAAGCACATGAGATTATAAGTACTTTTTTTTATATAAGTTCAAACTGTATTAAAAAAACTAAAAAATGGTATTTTTTATAATTTAAAGATAGTAAATCATTTGGATTACTGGATTTTACAGTAAATAATTTAGTTATAATTGTATTTAAAAGCACAAAGAGTTATATGTATATATTTACAAGGGAATTAAGTGTCATTAAAAATATATCTAATATAGATTAATTAAATTTTTTAATGACACGTATTGTCAATTTTATATAAGGATCATTTCTTTAAAATTGTCTGTTTCTTGCGTTATACATGTAGTTGTTGCGTGCCTCCCTGTACCTAGCTTTGAGTTGGCCTCTACCAGTTAGATAGAAACTATCTAGGCGGGGGGAGTTTTTATAATTTAGAAGGGGGGACCAAGCAGAAGACTCCCCGATACTTGATCTGCCACTCCCAGAGGGATCATTTCATATGGAGGACATTGCGACCACAACAAATTTAACGTGCCCAGCCACCATTAGTGAACACAACGAATCTTTGGTCGGGTCGAAACCTTTCGATGACAAGGATTCAATTACGGTTTTTGTGAAATGCATTAAAATTAAATTTTTTTTTCGAATATATATCAAACAATACACTTAAGCATCAATAAAAACTGCTATTTTTATCATAGATTGTTTCTTTACAATTATTAAACGGCATTTGAAATGGGTAAAATTAATTTAGAATGTTGTGAAATTTTCAAATCAAAACTAGCAAACAAAATACAAAAAACTGATTATATTTATAATTTTTGCCTTTGGCATGATTTTTTTTCTAAATACGCAACTCCGTTTTAAAATAATTTCACCATCAAAAGACATTCGAAATGCGTGAAAAGAAATTTAAAAATTAAAAGTAAATGCTTTCTTTACTTGTATTATTTTCGTAAATTTGAATTCTTAACTATCAAACTCTTAACTTTCCCAAGAGATGTTGAATTTTGAAATAACTCCTAAAAAGAATTTCGACTCTAATTCTGGCAACATTTCGTCACCTGTTGTCTCCTTCAACGCCCGTCACGCTTCAATTGCTGCGTTTGTAACCTACAAGCTCACAAGCGTTTCTCATTAGCGACGCTGAAATGCACAGTCATTTTTTGACGCACGTGCTTTTCAATGTAAAGAAGAAGTCATCAAATTCAGATCCGGTGTTTAATAATTACTTTGCACCAGTCTCAGCAAATACGCGAGTCCAAATATATGAGCTGCGTCATAATGATTTGCTGCTCAAAAGACATCTGTCCTCTCTCTTGGATGAAAAAAATATCCTTCTTTGTGTAACTTCTATTCTAGATCCAAATTTTAATGATGTATATTTTCCTTCACAATACCTATTGTCCAGAATAATATTAATCTTTTTAGAAATTACGCAACAATACCGGCCAATGTAATTTTAGTACTTCATTTGAAGGTTCGTAATAAAGCACTTATATAAGGTACTTTATTTTTATTGATATTATTAATGCAATTTACTTTTTATTACAAATATAATTCCCCTCCCAAATATATCCATAAAAATAAAATTTTATGAATATGATTTACAAAAAAATAATGAATTATTTTTTTTTTTTTCATAAAGTCTTGAAGAATTTGAAAATTTCTACTTAATGTTCTCTGAATGGATTTTATATTATTATTAACATAAAACATATTCTAAATTTGTGCATCATTTTTAAGACTTGTTTATGATTTAAAAATCATATATACCTTGTTTTACAGAAACAAGCAATCGTTGCTTACATTGATGGTGCCTTTCTTTCAAGACATGTTGTACTCCATTCATTTCATGCAAAGTTTAAGGAATCAAATAACATTTCATTTGGTGATAATGAATATTTTTAATAATGAAATATCATTTTCTTATTGTTTTAGAGCCATATCTTCACTGCACTGATAAGTTTTCCTCAAATAGTTATGCATTTTTATTGTGATAATAAAATATTTCTCTCTCAACTGAGTATATTACACGAAATAATTGACTAACTACTATGCCCAAGACATTTCACGAAATAACTGTACACAACTAATCACCCAAGACATAAACTTGCATATTACCATTCAAGTAGACTATTCTCAGATAAAGTTGATATTCATTTATTGCAGGGGAAAAAACCCTTAAAATTATTGATTACCAACCCCAATAGACATGCATGCAGAAGACAAAAGCCCCCATCCATATTCTGTTGCCAATAGTAGGTTTGAATCGAACCTGTTTTCTATAAAATGCACTATTATAACATTAGATCATGACTAGCCCATGCAATATTTCAATGTTTTATCGAACTTCATTCTGTGAGGATTGTATCATTGATTGGTATACATAGCATAAATATTACCGATTCTGCATCAATTCCTTAATCAGCAGGCTGTCATAAAGATCTACTGACCCGCATTATCTTGAAAGAAGTGCTTGGTTATATATATATATATATATATATTAAATTACATTAATTTTTAACAAAGAAAAAATATTTCGATAAAAAGAAGAGAAAATTTCGACGGATTTTTTAAAGTAATTCTATAGTTTTGTGGGGCCACAATGGTCTGGTTGGTTAGGGCGTCGTTCTCGTTACCAAAAAGGGGTGAGTTCGAATCTTGGCTTAGCCGAAGATCCGTCGTGTTCACTAATGGCAACTGGGGCACGTAAAATATGTCGGGTCGCAATGTCCTCCATGTTCCCATTCCACATTAATACCTCTGGGTGTGGTTGGAGCTAGGCTATGGGTCTTCTCTGGTTTAAATCTCTAAATTGAAAAATTCAGAGGATGCTGCCATCTATGAGCCAAAAATCGTACTTTCACCTTCGTATGAGGGTGTTCTATTCAGAAATGGATGACGACTCTCTCTGACTTCATTCGCCTAGTCTCTGACGTGCGGGCTTGGCGTTGCCAAGTGTCATCAATAACAACAATAGTAACATAATTTTGTAGAAAGTTAATAATTTAGATCGGAAATATCATTTATTTTTTTAACTAAACCTTCCATATACAATCAATATAATAAATTAAGTAAATAAAAAATTATGAGTTAATTTTATTTTTGTGCAAATAAATAATTTTAAGACAAAATTGTAAGTAATTTCCAGTGATAATAGATTAAAGTATAAAAATAACATAAATGGAGTATTAATATTTTGATAAAGATTAGCGTCTATTTTGGGAAGCCTTTCAAGGCACAAATATATGACGCAAAACCAATATTAACGGATAAAAAATGAACAGTTGTCAAAAACAGTGGGAAAAACAAGACGTCATTATGGTGGATCAACAGGCATTATTTCTTTGATTTTCAATGTCACTTCTAATTTTATACAGTGTAGTTGGAATTTTTCCTGTCGTGACAAATGATTTGTAGAAAATCAGGACGTGCATTCTTTTCTCAAATTAAATTCAGCTGTAGTGAGTTTAAACCGGAAATCAATCTAAAAATGTGTTTTGATGGTTAAAAAGTGAATTGCGAAAAATACTAGTTAAATTTTAAAATAAATATAGATAGCAAACGATTGTAAAGTATTATTTTAAGATTAAAAGTACTCGGTTTAAGTTCAGTAATTTTCAATATATATTTCCTTTCTTGTGAAAGCCTAGCGTTTTTGACATTTATTGTTACCTTTTGAAGTATCAAGTGGAAAAATATAACAATCAATTCTCGTTAATACAACTCATTTTGTTACTATAAATTTCTTTCAGTAACGACAAATTTAGATCGGAAATTTTTTTTTATGCTCAATATGTCGATTAATAGAAAACATGTAAATTTTAGAATGAACAAAATTTGTTACTATCAAAAAATAGTTATAGTTAAAAATTGAAAGCAAAGAATTTACGTTACAAGATAATGTATATTTTTTGTTTGAAAGTAAATAAATATTTGGAAATGCAAATATATCTTCTTTAATTTTATTTATATAATTATTTCAATTTGTTATAGCAACTAGCAAAAAGTTAAAAATATTGACCATTCATTTCATTTTTCAACTTTTAATAGTTCCGTGTCAAGTTTCCAAAAATTATCTGAAATCTCGATTAAATTCTTCTAATTCTAAAGATTCTTTGAGGCATAAAAAATAAATAATTAAATGGGAAAATTTTAAATTTGTTGAATATGTATAAAAAAATTTTTTTTAATTAATTTAATTATAAGCTTCCTTTTTTTCCATGCATCATAATTTCCGAGGCTATAGATATTTATTTTTTAATAAGCTGCATTAAAAATAATTCTCGTAAATTAGATAAATTAAGCAAATAAATGATAAAATGTCATTCCATATTCGAAATATTTCCTTCCTTGGTAGAATCTAGTTTTATCAATGTTAAGTAAAATATATTAATTGATTAAAATTTTATAATGTTGGTACAAATGTATTCACGCTTATGCCTACCACAGCTAAAATTATAATTTCAAATAAAAATATTTGCAACCTTAATGCTAACCATACCAGAAAAGCCACCATGCAGTTTATCAATCAGATATCATTAAGGTTAAATGAAGTTTCGCTGCATTAGAGGTCATATTTAATGTTTATTAGCAGTACAAGGTCAGACCAGTTACATATCATTAAGGAAAAATAAATTTCAGATATTTTCTTTCTATCAAAAGCCAGAACTTCTTGCTGCAGTCAGAATAATTAAACACAAAATGATAATATCCCTTTATCAAAATCATTGAATTAATATTTTCTGAATAAAAATGATTAATGAAATTGCTTTATCGGATAACACTATTTCTTGTAATTATTGTGTTAGTTATACTTCTGAAAAAAAATTCCGAAAATTTTAACACATCATTAATAAACTATAATACAGTTATTGCATGAACTTAAAGGACAAAAGGCATATTAATTATAATTATTATTTGATTATTAAAAACGTATTTTTTTTAATTACTTTTTTTAAAACTATTTGAAAAGATGTAGTTTAAAATATCAAGTTACTGACTCTCGAATAATTTGTTTAATGTTTCAAAAGCTTACTATACATTTCTTCCAATAACTGAACTTATAATTAAGAATAACAAGTATAGAATAACAAGTTAACAAGATTTATAGAATACCAAAGATTAGAAAATATATAAAACTGTTTTTATTCCAGTACTTCTCTTTTTTCATCATTAATTTCAATTTAAATATTATCACATAAAGAAATATTTTTCAAATGATTGTTCTCTGACGGATTAGGTTGTAAGTTCGATACCAGACACAACTGAAGAGCTTTGAGTTGAGAAGAATCATATACGCCAAAGGTTTAATGGGATCTTGTGTTGCTTAACACATGTAATGTGATGAAGAGAGAAAGGTGCAAACTTAAGAGTCGACTATGTCACTAGATCTTCATGCAAAATTTCTAAATAGATTTAATATAGAGAATACAATTAATTTAAGATTTTGAAAAGTTTTCTTTCAGAACTTTAATTTTTTTGATATTAGGAATTTAATTCATAAAAGATACGAAGTGGATACAAATCGAGTTACTTTTCCTGCTAATAAAAAATACGATTCCATAAGCAAATAATAAATTGAATATCTTTAATCATAGTCAAAAATGAATAATCTACATTCAATTAATCATGAAAGTTTGAAAAAAATGATTATACAAAAAAGTAATTTTAAAATGTATCATATATTTTCAAAAAACATCCAAATTAACAGTCCTTAATAGAAGAAGCTAAATTATACTCTCTTTTAAATATGTGTTATCTGAGATATTATTGTGACTTATATTAAAATGTATGTAAACTAAAATAAGAAGCTGTAATTTTTCTATTTATTCAAATTACCCTTAACATTTAAGCTTTTGGCGCCGGTTCCCCCCTCAAGTCTAATTTTACTGCAGAATGTGAGCGCCTTCATTCTTGAAGAGATAATTAATGAAACAGCTAATATACCTTTCCTCCAATT
The DNA here is from genome assembly GCA_026290005.1 of Latrodectus geometricus. NCBI lineage: Eukaryota > Metazoa > Arthropoda > Arachnida > Araneae > Theridiidae > Latrodectus > Latrodectus geometricus. Next base: position 207,628 of record JAPDSC010110887.1, on the reverse strand, counting down.
GTGCATTTCAACAACGTCATTTTTAACCAACAGTTTTGACTTCATTTAAAATTTTTAAAAAAGTCTAAAAAAAAAATCTAAAAAATTTAAAATTAAGATTTTTTAGTTATAAAAAATAATAACTCGGTTAATAAAACAATAAGCCGTTAAAATACTTCAACAATTTCTTCTCCTTAATTTTTTTAGTTGGAAGTTTTCATCAAAATAAAAAATACTGCTTAAAAAGTCTTCAAAATAGTTATTGGTTTATTATATAGTTATAATTAATAAAGCATATATTTTGTGTTAAAGTATTTACAATTCAACGTAAACATATAAAAAGGAATCAGATATTAAATGATGAAAACTTATACAATAATCTGATAAATTTACTATTTAAATAGAGTTTTCTTTTCTAAGTTTATATGGATAATAAAAAAAAAATTTTAGAAATTTAAGTGATTGTTTTTGCTTATATATTTATATTGCACTTCAGTGTACAATAGATTATTGGGAATAGTCTATGCTGAATCCTAAAAACATTCAAAATCAATACATTTCAGCACAAGTGCAGCCATTTGCCGAAATCGACATCATAGTTGCTTCCTTTCTCTCTTAATTTCAACACAGAAAAGCACGGAAGAGATTTACAAATTTAACAAAAATGGGACCGATCTGCATGATGGTCTTAAATGTATCATGACTAAGAGGCCACGGTGACCTGATTGGTTAGGGTGTCGTTCTTGTTACCAAAAGGTGGTGAGTTTGAATCCCGACTTAGCCGAAAATCTGTCGTGTTCACTAATTGCAACTGGGGCACATAAAATATGTCGGGTCGCAATGTCCTCCATGTTCCCATTCCAAATTAATACCTCTGAGGGTGGTTGGAGCCAGGCTATGGCTCTTTCTTCTATGGTTTCAATCTCTAAATTGGAAGATTCAGATGGTGCTGTCATCTATGGGTCAAAAGTCGTACTTCCATCTTCGTATGAGGGTGCTCTATCCAAAAACGGAAGACGCTCTCTCTCTGACTTCATTCGCCTAGTCTCTGACTGGCGGGCTTGGCTTTGCCAAGTGTCATTAGAAACAACAACAATATCAGGATTAAATCTGCTAATTTCTGACTCTGTCAGTCACGCATTCATTTACCGGATTATTCAATCCCACACATATTACTTCTCAATTCAATTAAAATACTCTCCTAAATCAGTATCTAGTAAATGATAATAAAAATTCACATGAAATGTAAATCATAAAAAAAAAAAGTAATTTTATTATTTATTCTACGTTATGCAAAAACTAATTGCCACAAATTAGGAAATCTGAATTGGCGAGGTTGTAGTTTGCTCGGAATTAAATGGAAGTTTTTTTTTCCTAACGATGGGCACTTGTATGAAACCCTTCGCCACAACAAGGCCGGAAACTACTACTCATTTATTGTTACCCAGTGGGTACCTGTGAACCAAGTCACAGCGGCGAGTAGCATTATCCACGTCACACTACCACAAACCCGTTTATACGGCAGGCCACATTCATCCATCATCTCAGGAAATGACAAGAAACACAGAGAAAGTACATCCATGTGAAAGCCGGGATTCGAACCCAGGTCCTCCCCATCCGTTGTCAGGTACGCCAACCACTAGACAGGTTGGGCGGTAAATAAATGGAAGTCTGCAACATGTTATATTAAAAGTCGATTGCAGTTGCATGCTAATAAATGCACAAAAAAGGCTTGTATAAGAAATCAGTACTATACAGGAACACAATTTCAAATAAAATTTAGAGAAAAAATGCACAAAACTTTGGTACGATTTGTTTTTTCAAGACAAACCTGATTCTATGGCTTTTACATGACAAATGCGTAGTTCTGATCACCGATGTTATGTTTGAAGGATGGAAACGGGACAGATTACAGATGTTACAAACTGTAGACTTCATTCGTTTAATTCAAACATGCATGCTTAAAGTGGTATGGTTAACATGATAACTAAGTTATGTCCGATTAAAACATGATTAGGCACACTGAAGAATTAAAATTTGTTCCAGTAAACCAGTTACAAGCCAATAAGTGTCTAGAGAACGCATAATGTATATATATAAGTGCAACTCTCCTGCAACGTTATGTTACTCAAAAATATGAAAACAAGAATTAGTTTGCTAAACTATGCTCTGGTTTTAATCTTTATGGGTTATGTCACACTAGAATCACGTTCTGAATTATTGGTGAAGATGTAAAATGTGTATCAACTATAATTACACTCATCAAAATAATAATTATGGGAAATCAAAAAAAAAAAATCCTCTGACATATTAAAAGATCACTTATTTTGAATTACGGTCAAGAAAGGAAGTCGGAGACTGAGTTGAAATTATCCTCTTGAATACCTTAAGGACATAAAACCTTGACAAATTAAAGAGAGAGAGAGAGAGAGAGAGAGAGAGAGTACTCCTGTTTTACCAACATAAACAACTTCTATTGAGCAATGATATTTCATTTTTGCATGAGTATACTATCGACTGGTAACAACTCCTTCTTCAATTAAGTTACCATGGCTCTAAATAAGTTATAATATCTTTGTGTGTGTGTGATATTAAAACGTATTTAGAGGCATGGTAATCAAGGATTTGATTGATTTATTCACTTCTAGGCGAATAAATCAATGAAATCTAAAATTAATTATTTCCACGATCAGTTTGCCATTTTTAATCAGATGTACTACACCAAGAAATAATTAAGAAGCTTATTAAAATTCTTGATATATATACAAAATTATAAATGGGATTAATTTCTAAACAATTATGGACAAATAGGTAAAAAAAAAATTTAATATAAGGCATTTGTTGACGACTCACAGCGCCCTCTGTTGGCTATATTAGTTATATCGAATTAAAACCAGCTTGTCAAAAATTAATCTCATTAATCATATATTTTCAAAAACAATCACTACTCAATAACATTAACTTTTCCTGCAACGACGTGATTTGACTGAGAAGGCTGCAGTTCAGTGTGTACAGATCGCGGATGAAACCAGGGCTCAGAGAGCAACAGCCCTAATTAAAACCCTGAGCTCAGGTAGATAGGGGGAAGTTCCGCACTGAAAAGCGAGAGTAGATCAAGGTGTGTTTGACCCTGATCTGTCGAGCGATTTAATTTTATTTTGGTTCCGCAATTTTTAAAACTGTCAAAGAGCTTTTCTTGAGTTGCGACAGTGTTGGACAGCTGCCTCAGCGACGGGAGAATTTCACCTGCCTCCTCCATTTGAACCTTTACATTATTTTCTCCTAATAAAACATAACAATATCATATTTTTACATTTATTTGAACAAATATAAAATCCTTTAATGATTTGCGTGTATTAATGAAAGAATTTTAATAGTCGATTAAATAATGTTAATTGATATTAATTTCTCTATAATTCAAATGTATATAAGAAATTCAAAATTCATTAATAAAAAATTCGAAGTTAATTAATTAAAATTATTAATTAATAGTATATAAAAATTCAATATTAAAAAAGCCAAAAACAAATTATCTTAATAAGTATGTAATTTAAAATAATATTTTTGAAATAGAATATTTTTTGAAAATTTCAAATCACTCGCACATGCACACATATTTAAAATATAAAAATCAGTATAAATTGAAACTTTCATATTATATAGTTCCAGTGATATACGGTTACACTAAATTCAGTTTTCAGAGTCGAGAAAACAGCCCTCGAATTAAAAAAGCAAAGTGATTTTTCTATTACAGAACTAATTAAAAAATATTTTCTTAAAAAATATTATTTAAACAATATAAGCAAATACTGCTATATAAAATATATTTACCATTATCCAAACATAGTCTTCTCATTTTAATAAAATTAAAAAAAAAGTAAATAATTTTTAAAATCTCTCTCACTTCGAATTTTATTTGCTTTTGCATAATTAAAAAGCGAAATAGTGAAACAAGTCTCTCTTTTGAGTATAAATAAGATAATTGTTTAGTTTTATTTTAAAAACAATATTTATTTTGGTAAAACAATGTCCAAAATTTAAAAAATCAATTCAATATTAAAAAAGCAAAAAATAAATTATCTTAAAAATTCTTATATAATAGTATTACAGAAATTGTATATTTTTTGAAAATTTCAAATCATATTTAAAAACATATAGACGTATAAGTTAAAATTTTTATGTTGTATGATTCCAGTAAATCGAATAAACCAAAATCAGTTTTGATTGGTTGAAAAAGCAGCCTTCAAACAAGAGAAGTGTTTCTTCTATTACAGAAAAAAAATTTTTTTTTTTTTGAAAAATATTATTTGATCAATATTAGCACATATTGTAAAAAGATATTTACAATGATTCAATTGTGATTTTTTCTCCTTTAATAAAATTAAAAATAAATAACATGCAAAATCTTTCTGACTTCAAATTTTATTTCCTTTGCATATTTAAAAAGTTAAATGAATATATCTCTCACTGTAGTTGTGTTCTTAAGTGTCAAATATAAATATTTTCTTGTAAAATTTCTATTCAGTTTGGGTTTAGATAATAAAGAAATAAAAAAGTTTTCGTTTGTCCTAAGAGAGAGATTTAGTGACTTCATTTTCAAATGATGAAATATTTCAGAAGTTAATTAATAAACTACTAATTTTTATTATTCATATTTTAATTTATTATTTATAAATAAATGTATTACTAATTAATTTATTATTTAATTTATGAAATGTTATTTATAATTTAATAATAATAAATTTAGCTAAATTAAATGATAAATTAAAAATACTAATTTTCTCTGAAAATATTATCTTTGAATCCTAATACTTACTGTGAGCGATCCCATGAATACAAGTAACATGGAAACTTTTTTAACGTTTTCCAAATAATAAGCTCATTATTTGGGAAAATTTGCTTATAGCACTGTAGAAACGAAAAGCAGCTGTTTTCATTTTTGTTATTTCTATTACGTGTGGTCTCGAAAGCTGTTTATTCAGTTATTCGAGCATAGAAGTGATGAAATAGAGGATGAAATTTCATGCAAGCTATAACAATATTATATTTAGACAATTTTGAGCTTCAATAATTTGTGTATAAGGGAATCCTTAATTAAAAATATAATTGAAAATCTATCTAAATATGCAAATTAAAAGTGCTTAAAACTGTATTTTTTTCATGAAATATACATTTATGCAATTTACATTCATGAAATATACATTTATGCAATTTAGATTCATGAAATATACATTTATGCAATTTTTTTATTTTTAACTCAACCTAGAATTTTCTAATCTCCATCAAGAGTTGAAACTATTGTTTTCATAAAAAATTTGAGTACATATTCATTTACTATTTTCCATTTACAAAGTTTAATTTCGTAGTCTGGGATAACCCGGTTATTGTTTTTAAGACAAGATGTTAATAAGTTCGTTTCTAGCGTACCAAAGTCTTTTTTTATGTATAAATCATGTACACTGTTTAATTTATCGACGTTATATATTAATTCATTGATGTTTCAGAGTAATTTTAAAAACTGGAGCCAGCTCAGGAGTTGACCCCTTCACTTGATCATGGTTCAAAATTATAAAGTTACCTATTTCTGGAAAAGGAAGATAGTTTCTTATTTTTGATTTGAAAATAATACAATAAAATGGTGAAAATGCGCTTTAGGTCCCCTCCTTGGCGCGTTTTCAAAAACACCGATGCCATGGCGAAAATTCTACCACTATTTCAAAGTGAAATTTAATTAGCGACCAATGAAAAGGCTAAAACAAACGAGTAATTATTGAGCATGCGCGAGAAAACGTTTCAAATTCGTGAGTTCGCGAAGTAGGAGACCTAAAGCACAGATTAACCCAATAAAATCAAATAAATGAAACACAAGACTTTAAATTTTGCTAAAAATATTTTTTTTTTCTAATTTGTTAATATTATAAGATGAAAGTATCACTTCGAGATGTCTTGAATTATATAAAATGTTTATAAATAAGCTTTCCGTGTTATTTAAATGAATAATATATTTTATCTATTATATTATATATTACTACGTATTATTAAAAGAGTCATACTACATTATATTGCTATAATATAGAATTTTTAAATTCGATAAGTAATCAGCTTTTTTCTGTTTTTGGATTGAGAAACCATCACTTTACCTCAAAAAGATAAAAAAAAAATTGGATTTTAGAAAGAAATAACTTTTAAATTATGCATTTAATTCTTGTGTAAACTATTTTTTTTTTTTTTTTTACCAATTAAATTGGCATTGACTTAAAATGAATATTTTTTATAATTATCACCTAAAAATATACTTTTCGAATAATAATTCAATTATTTTTCGAAAAAATGAAACTAATACTGTTCTACAGAATAGCTTAGCGAATCAAATATCAATATATTTTCATAAAATGCTTGTTTTATATTATATGAAACACTGCTATGGTGAAAAATGCAGATTTATAACTCTTTCATCTCATCTGTTGCAATAGCTCAAAATATTTCGAAATCGGAAACTCCCAGACCACACAGACCAGTTTCTTCCATTCAATTTTATTTTTATTTATTTATTTTTTTTTTTCATTTCGAGCCGAATGTCCTTTTTGCCCTTGCTGGCACGTCACGCAGGTGGGGTCGTCAGTTCTCGTCTCTCATTGGTGGAATAGAAGGCGGAGTGCGCTTGGCCTTCTGGGAAGAATTATCCACATGTGGGGCAAGCCTGTTTCTCTCTCTCTCTCTCAGCTTGTATCTTCTCACTAGTCTGCACGTTGATTTTGACAACTGTCAACTGGGAAGCAAAGGCATAAGTCAAACTGCTCCAGGTTATCCACCTTTTATCCAGAACGTCACATTTCCTATTCCAATAAACGGGACGGTTCGTGATAAACTGCTGTTGATTATAGTGAATCCTGCGTTTTGTCTAGTTTGGCTTATATCATAAAAGCTATTATATGACTCGCATCAGAAGGGAGGTAAGAACTTTTATTGATTGATGAAAACGCTTTCATTTATTCTGAATAATGTATTTATGTTGTTTGTTTCCATTATAAAAATAAATAACAGAAAGATATAAATGGATTCTGTTTCATAATCAATATCGATTTTCTTTTTCATAACCATATTTTCTCTGTGTTTAAAATAATTCATCAATTGTACTGCTACACTTTTTTGGATAATGGTAGGCTTTGATTGTTTAATTTTAATTAAATAATTGTTTAAATTTTCTGAATGTGTTCATTTAATAACTGGATGTTTATATTTGAAGTCAAAAAGGGGTGTGTTTTGTCCTTAAGTTTTCCGACCGGTAAAGTAGGTTTTCCTGAAAACATTAAAGGAAATTGTTATAAATTAGATCAAGGTAATTTGAAAGAATCTGGTTGAAATAGGTTTTGCAGAATTTGTTCAGTCTGGTAAATCTGGTTTTATAAATCTGAAATTCAAATTTAAAGTAATTTCTTATCTTAATGATTTACGATGTCTGTCTTAATGCAAATTTAATTGGATTTGAAAAATAAAAAGTTTTAATTGTTTAAAAAGAATATCTGGATATTGTAGATATTATAGTTATAAATATTTCAAGATGAAAAGTTATATTACCGATATATCCTATAATTATATTTTATATTAAATTGCTTTTAATAGTAACTAATTTTCATTTTAAATGTTTTGGCTATGCGAGTTCATTTCTTAAAAATTATTTTTCATAAAACTTTGATTAGAATAATTATCAAATTTATATTTTAGTTTAGAAATTAAGCTGCTAATTTATTTTATTTATATAATTTTAGAAAAACGTTATGTGTTTAATTTCAAAATCTTTCTTATGCTGCTGAAAATTTTTTTGCTGACTGAATTTAAAAATTTCATTTTCGTGTTAATAGTGCAGAAATTTAATGTAAGCTTTTATACCTTGATATTGCTTTACAAAAATAATAAGCTGTGGAAAAATGATGTTTAAAATTCTTTCGAATGGAAAAACTTAATATTTTTGAAAATTTATATAAATATTTATTGAAATGTGTTATAAATTCATTGCATAAATCTGGAGATCTTGAAATTTCCAAATTAGAAGGAATAGAATTTATTACACAAGAGATCTACAAAAAAAAAAAATAAATAAACATAAGCTATTTTTTTTAAAAAAAAATTCATTTATTCAAGCATATCAATTAAAATGTCTCTCAATTCTCTATTTCTTAAAATATTTCATTTTTAAATATTCAAATAGTTGCAATTTTTTAAAATTTGATTAGTATTTTCAATATTAATTTCTTTATGTTTTGAAAGAGGCTTTGCGTTAATTTATTCACATTTCTACTTTTCGACACGCTTTCTTGAAAATTCCATTGATATTTTAAGTTTTAAATTTTTCAGTTATCTCAACTTGATCTGGATTATTAAATTTGATTGCGTTATTGTTTATGGTTCAAAGTTTACATAACAAAACAACCTTGGCATTAGAGAAAAATGGAACAATTCGGTTGAGTGACGTTTGAAATGCATGGAAAAAGGCTACCGACCCAAAATAACCAATGAACTATCCGAGTTATTTTTAAGAAGCACACTTCTCTTAATTGGATTAGAAAAAATTTGATAGAATGCCAGTGCTCCGATGTTTGAGAAGAGATCTCCACATTTAGATTCAATGTTATTTACAACTATGAAAATGATGAATGAGTTGGATATGTCAGGCAAGGATATTTTAAAAGTCTCGTGTTTTAAAAGCATTGTGAAGTCAAATATTTTTACTGGTCAGTTTTAAATTGGTAAATGCAGAATGAAATACTTCATTGAGAATTAGCTTATCTCGGGCATTAAGTTATATTTTCTCAGTTTGATCTTCGAAGATGAGTTGGCAGAACTCGTATTGAAGTGATTAACCTTCTGGTCTCTTCATTAATGGTTCATTGGTTCGATTCCCAAGTTTTGGCATTTGTAGTGATTTGAAATCCAACTAAAACTATCGGTTCGTCTAATTATTGGTGCAATCTACATTTTATTGGATTTTGTGTAAAAAAAGGGGGGGGAAATAAAGTATAATTAGGACTTAAGTGCAAAAAAGTTGAAATTGAGTGACAAACCAAACCTAACGCTGATTGTTAAAAAATGATTTATCATTCTAAAATTTTAGTCTTGATTGGAATTATTTTTATAAAAAAAATTTTCCCATTTTTTTTAAAGTATTGGTAAGGAAATCCAGAATGTAGCTTCAGTTTTGAATGCTTTCTGTTCTTAATTTGAGATCAAAACGCAGCCTTATTTAATTTGATTAAAAGATTTTGAGTGACAAAACTTATATTATTTAAAAAAAGGGGGGGGGGACTTAAAAAGCTCTAATGAGTTAGTTTTATGAAATTTATCAACTAGTATTGATTTTCTTTTTTAAAAGTATCAGTGCTTTCAAACTAAAATCTTTTGTCTCAGTACATTGTGTGCTTCTGTCTAAATAGGCACGCTTTTGGAAACGTTTTCCAAAAGCATGCCAGCTATATTTAGTTATAATATTATATATAGCTAAATCAATAAAAAATTGATCTTAAGAAACTTCTATTGAATTCCAAACAATTTTTCGATAATCAAAGCATTTCTGGTTTTGTGCCAAAAATTATATTAAATTTTGAGTTAAGTATTTAGTAAATAAGTGGTAGAGCACAAATTTAAGATTTTATACATTTTACTACCAGCTCGTTTTTATAGCATTTACTTACGCTATCCACTGATTTTGTAAAATATTTTAGTGCAATCGGATATTTTAGAAATTACAAAAAAAAAAAAATATCAATGTATTTAATTATTGCATAATTTAAAAATATGCTTGTAAAATGTTCACATTATATCTTCTTTCAGATTATACTTTCTAGAAATTATTAGTTTGGGGAAAAAGAAATCCATTATTTTTACGTGAACTTTTTGTAACTTCTTACAGATTTGCTTTGTAAAAAGGTTTAAAACAGTTTTCATGTAGATTTTTAGGTCTTGTGCGAAGCTACGACTGCTGACATGCTGTCAAGTTTGATAATTTTGATATTTTATAGACATTCTCGACGATGTTGTATCCATGTGAGGTGCATCTTTAGCATCCAAATACCCAAACGGAATCGACGAAACCAAAATTGTGCGTAACTGGTTGTTACAGTCATATATAGGACGATAAACACCTTTCACAATTTTAGCCACCTGGTTAGCATTTTCGCCATTATAAAAGAACAACTAAAATGTATCGAATTTCCTGTTTGTTGTCTTCTATTTTTAAAACCTTGTACTCGTAACTGAATTAATCAAACAAAAAACCGCAAGAGAATATTTTAGTGTCAAATGTCACCTTTCCAATGAGCATAAATTTGAAAATTGTTTGATAGATTCCTCACGAGATATCGATCACTACAGACGTCTACCGAAAAAATAATGGATAACTTTTTCCCCAACCTAATATTTTTGTCTTTTCTAATGTAATGCTTTCACATATTTTTAAAGATGTATTGTTGTCACGTATTGATGTGGTTTTTAATTTGTTTGCATTACAAAATAGAAACTTTTACATTTTGTTCGTACATTATTTTATTTGCTCAGCCGAATAAATAACTTTCCCTTTTATGTGATGAAATTTGTAAGACATTACTTCTCTATAAATCAAAGGAAGAGAAACTTCATTTCCTCGTAAATGCCAGACATCAAATTTAAGAAAACGTGATGGTACAGACACTAAGAAAAAGATAATACTCGTGTGCCAATCCTATTAGTCTATAACCTCTACCCTGTGATACGTCATGCTGACGTCAGAGGCGAGCCTCTAAAATGCCATTCGTTATTTCCAGTTTCCTCCTCAGAAACTCGTAAGAAATCAAAGGAATAAAGAAAAAACAAAAAACAATTTCCTTTTTTTGTTGTATTGTAGAATGTTTTTCAGTATTAGTAAATTTGTTTGTGTAGAATATTAAATATTTGTTGTAGATTTTGTATCGTTATATATGAAATTTTTAACTGTACTTTTGAGAGAATGCAATGAAATATTTTTCCTCTTAAGCAAAATAATTTTAATATTAACGTTTAATCTTTAAAAATCACTCTTAAATTGAAAATAAATGACAAATATTTTGGAATTCTGCTTGTAATAAAATGTCATGAAAAAGGGTAATGTTTTTGTAATGCAACTGAAAAAGAAAAACGTTACCAAGGTTATATTCGATAATGAAATCAACGAAACAATTGTACACACAATAAATGCAGTTTCGTCTATAATTGATCTTTATTTTATTCGTTCGTTTTTCAGTTTCACTTATGGAAAATATGAAATTTTATGCAATTATAAATTCCTTCTACTACATTTTAACTTAAATAAAACCTCAATTTTGCGAAATGATATGCAAATAAGCTGCTTTTTTTCGCATGTAAGAAATATTGATTTTATTGTGATAAAAGGAACCCAAATGTTTTAGTCGAACAGTTAGCACTTTAGCCTTCAATAGTTCGTTGGTTCGGTACTCATATCGGGTTTAAATGGGCGCGGAGGCTGCTTTAATCTGCAGATTACGGTTCAATTAACTCTACTGTACAAAAAGTTTTTTTTTCCCAATGGCTGGGCACTTGGGTGATTAACCCTTCGCCACAACAAGGTCGGAAACTGCTTCTCATTTATCGTTACCCGGTGGGCACCTGTGAACCAAATCACGGAGGAGAGTAGCACTACCCACGTCACACCATCACAAACCAGTTTATAGGGCGGGCCACATCCATCCATCCATCATCTGCGGAAAGGACAAGAAGCACATAGGAAGAGAAAGCACATCCATTCCTAAGTCGGGATTTGAACCCAGGTCCTCCCCATCCGTAGTCAGTTACACTAACCACTAGACAAGTTGGGTGGCAACTACGGTGCAAAAAGTGATTACAGAGAGACAATCAATCAATCAGTCCTGAATATCAATCCTGTGAATATTTTAATCAGTGTTTGAGCTCTGGCCTTCGGTTCAACAGTTCATAGGTTCGAATCCCACCTTGGGGTTGGATGTTAATAGTTGCTCGTAATCTACTTTATATAGTAAGTCATGATCTAATTAGCTCTAGTGTTCAAAATATGACCGTTGACAGACGAAGCAATTATATAAAATTAATATTTAACCTTAGGAAGTAATTCCGGATTAAAATTTCTAAAAGCCTTTATCAAAGACTGAATAAATGTAATAATTTAAATCCAATTTAAATTTAGTTGAAGTATAATTTAAAAATATTTAAGTTAATATTTCTGGGGTTTCGAAAAGTTTTCCTAATATAAACATCTAATTCACAATTGGAAACTAATTATAAAAATATTTAATACGCCAATTTGCCTTTGGAATATTAATTGCGTTTAAAATTACATATACAATAATTTTAAAAAATATTTTCAGATTTATAACGAAATAGAGATTTTTTTATAAATGTGTTCCCTGATAATCGAAATTGTATGTACTCTGAATTGTAAGACTTCTAAAATCGTTCTGAATATTTATTACTTTTCGAAATTACATGTACTGCCTCAAACTGCGAAATACAGCTAAATATGAGTTGATTCTAGTCATGAATATCCTTTTTTAATTTCTAAATTACTAGTTTTGAAATGAATCTTAAATATTTTATCCCATTCCTGACCAGCATTTATATAAATTCCTCAACAAGATTACAAATTCTGAAATATATCAGTTCAAATTTATATATGCCGCCAATGCTCTGTATGAAACACTTTCATAAAAGTGTTTTATTTGTGTGCATGAGAGAGTTTTGCTGTTTTTTTCCCTCCTGGGGTAAGAAAGTAAACAAAGAGTTAGTTTCTTTATGGGGAGTACGTGTCTAATAACTTTCTTAAATCGATCGTCCTAGTTTTAAGGTCCAACATTTTCCTCTGCATTTCTTTGTCCTAGTTTTCTCCTGGTGTTACGGCATATTTGAAAATTGAGGTCACTGCATTAATCTAGATTTACTAATATCTTTATGGAAAATAGTTTGCTTTTATTTTTAACTACAACAAAAGTGTACCACCCAGTTATTTTAGTTAATTGTTATCCAACTTTACTATGTAGAATCAAATACTTTCTTTTTACATCGGCGCGTAGTAATTTTTTTTCGATTGACTTTCATATTGTCATTAAAATATTGTTTTTAAAGTCTCTTAAAATATTGTAAATTTGCTGTAAAGTATTAAAGAATTCGAATTTTATAGTAGGCTTAATGATTTTCCTTCTTTTAGGGTCTTACTGGACACTTGGTGTTTGCTATTGCCGCAGCTGCCCTTGGTTCATCATTCCAGCATGGCTATAATACAGGAGTGGTTAATGCACCACAAGTGGTAAGTTAATCCGATAGAGAATGAATATTTTAATTTTAATCTTATTAAAATCCAATAAAAAAATTGAGCTTAAATGTTTTGGAAATGTTGAGATTTCAAAATAAAAATAGTCAATTTTCTCCTCTTCGTACCTAGTTTTTCAAACAGATTGGTAATCTGCATGTAAACGATAAACAATCTTTGTTAAATGTACTAAGGAATTTTTTTGAAAGAATACTTTTTCTTTTTCACTTACAGAGAAATTTTATTTCTATGCAAATCTGCTTTAGAACTTGCTAATATCTCAATTAAATAAAAAAAAAAAAAGAATGGATTACACTGATTGAACAAGGATAGGTAACTAAAACTAGTTATTGAATAAAAAAATTTTAAGATATCTCGAGATATCTTAACTCTTCTAATTTTGAGGTCATCTAAGTTTATATTCAACATTCTTATATTAAAGTACAAAAGCAATATTAACTGCAATTACTGTTTATATGTACTTCAAATTTGGTGATTGCATTTCTATTATAAAATTAAAAAAATGCTTAGTTTGATTGAAATTTAAGGACTAAGAAATAGTTTTTTTTAGGTATTTCTGTTTTTTAAAATAGAACATATCAGGTATAAAAAGTAGCAGTTGTAGATAATACATTTTAATAAACAATTAAAAATGAAATTGTTTCCAGATATTATCTTTGAAATGATACACAATTAGTCTTCTTAGAAAATATTAGCCATTTGGTGAAACAAGTTTTAAAATTAGTGATTTCAAAAAGTGGCACTTTATACTGTGATAGTGGAGTGGCAGACGAATGGTTAGCACTTCGGCCTTCAGTACAATAATTCGTGGATTCGAATCCCACTGAAGATGGATGTAGTGGTTAATAATCCACATTATAAATTGTAGGTTTAGGTCTAATTAGTTCCCGTGGGAAAAAAAACTACTGTTGAGCGACAAACAAACCAATTTAATCCATCCTATGATCTCATTATGGAGTCTAATTCTGCCAATAGAACATTTCAGTTTGTTATTTTTCATTGTTGCACAAAAATGTATTTTAAATTATATTGCACAAAGGAAATCAAAAGAAATGAAATGTAGTGACATTTATCAAAATAACTCAATTTGAAACCTTTTGAATAAATTTTCCTGATTTAAATAAACGTATAGTTCATTTTACTCTTGATTTCAATTTAAAATTATTCTTTGTTGTGTAATATTTTAAATCTAGAGCTATACACAGCTATTCAGGAAACGTGCTGTTTCAATATTAATATTTTTTTTCTTTCATGTGTCATTCTTATTTAAATAATTTAATATCAAGCAGTTTTTACAAATTTTGATGTTTCTCTTGTAGTTGGTTCAAAACTTCATCAATGAGAGTTATTACAGCAAGTACAATGAGGTTCCAAGTGAGGGAATCATTACTCTGATCTTTGCAATAATGGTCTCCATCTTCTGTCTTGGAGGCATGATTGGAGCCTTGGGTACAGCCTACCTGGCCGAGAAGTTCGGCCGCAAAGGTGGCCTGCTCTTGAACAACATACTTGTTTTCGTTGCAGCTGCTTTGGGTGGATTTTGCAAGATGGCTAACTCATATGAAATGCTGATTCTCGGACGCTTCGTCATCGGTCTCAATTCGGGTGAGTTTGCAAAGAATAAATTTTTCATTCGGTCACAAAATTCCTTGTTAATTTTTTTAAAAAAAATGACTGATAGAAATAAATTTCTTAGCTACTTTGAGTTTAAGCTGAATATAGCATTTTAATTTTAACTACTAAATGATTAACTGCCCATAGGTATTTATTGGGTTGTTCGGAAAGTTATTTATTTTGTATGATAATGAATAACATATATGGAATAAATATTTTATTCAAATGTATACTGTCAATTCTAACCCAATACCTTTTACCATCTTTCTGGTTGTAGCATGATTTCATACTCATAAATAGGCTGGTTTTCACTAGCAAAAAACTGATTCATGTGGGAAAAATGAAATGAATTTCCGAGCAACCCAATAATTAAAATTTTTTTAGTTAACTATTTTAGCATTATCTCGATAGATAATGAAACATTGTTTCTCCGTTTCAATAAAATAACAGTGCATCCTAACTCGTGGATCTCTTTGGTAATGAGAAAGCAGACTGTTTAGCTAAGGAAAGATGCAGACTAACAGCCTCTTCATCTATTGAACTTACTTACATAAAACTCTTTTCTCAGAAGAAATAAATTAATAGGAGGAATTGGCTACCCCCAACTCATGATTGGTATAGGTCTGGTGAGGCGGGACAATCGTTGGTTCTTCCATGCGACAGAAAAACCAATAATTACCACTCGCGCCTTGCCAGTGGTCACTTAAAATAGCTTACTTATTCCCAGGGTCTAAAATCCTATCCTCTTTGCTCAAAGACCAACGTCAGGCTAAAATTAATCATATTTTAAGCTGTTTGGGCATTCTTTGGGAGGATATTTACTGTTATCCCCTCCTTGTTGCTGACTTTTTACTCGTCAACGAATGTATGGACATGGTTTGACACTGTCAAACCATCAGACATAAGTAACAAGTGTCTTAAAGAATTTCAAATAAAAAAACGTGTTTTTAAAAGACAAAGATATTTTAAGATAATAAGCACAGATCATACCTTGTTGAAGATATATATTAACTTTCAATCTTTTAAGGAATGTAGATTTTAACAATCGGAGAGTTATTCACCCAAGTGAAATTATGAGCGATGTAACTAATTGATTAATGAAGAACCTACTTTTCATGTTAAATAAATAATAAAATCTATGAAGTAGAAAACGAATATATCTGCATCTTCAAAATTTATATTTTGATGAAATTTAAAAATTGACAGGTATATAATATTAATATTCATACAGGTTTGAATGCTGGTTTGGCTCCAATGTACTTAACTGAAATTTCACCTGTGCATCTGAGAGGTGCTGTGGGGACCATATATCAATTGATTATTGCATTAACTATACTTATATCCCAAATCCTGGGATTGCCAGAAATTTTCGGAACTCCAGAAAGATGGCCTTTTCTTTTTGGTAAGTACTACTTTTACCGTTGTATATTTCCAATAAATATGTTTATATAAAATTAAAAATATTAGATAAAATTGTTATATTTTATCTGTTTAGTTTTTGAAACTTTATCAATTTTATCCAATATTTTTAAACTTCATATGGTTAACTAAATATGGATAAAATTGTCTCATATTTTTAATAGTTAACAAATATTCTGCTTAAACTTATTTACTTAAATTTATTTTTCTGATGTATAGAACGATTTTCTGTATTAATAATTATACAAAATAATCGCACGATATTAGATAACATTGTTAAATTTGTGTTTTTGAAAACTAGCGGAGAAAAAAAAAAACTGAAAATAGTAATAGTTTGTAATTTTATTCTGCATGGCATATTTCTTTTCAGCTTTATATTGTTAACTAAATTTGCATAAAATTTTCTCATTAATTTCTCCCCCATATTCCGATTTATGTTCTTTTATTTAAATAATTTACAATTTTTCTAATGTATAGAACAATTCTTTTTTTATCATTTAGAATAATCGTAAGAATTTATTTAAGCATGCTTATGTAAATGACCCGACAAACAGTGTTTGTGCAAATTTAGCAAACTTAAAATTCCTTGTATAACACTTGTTATTCTAAGTCCTTTTTAACTCGGTTGGTAGCCGAATGAGTGGTCTGATTTTCTGTTGAACAGCTCGTGGGTTCGATTCCCCTCCTGAAATGAATGTTTGCAGTGCTTTTCAATTTATTTTGAAATGTAGTTCCCGATCTAATTAGCCATTGTATGCACAAAATGGCCGTTGAGTGGTAAGCAAACCAATCCGCAATTGGAGCCAAATGGTTAGAGTTCTGCTGTCAGCTCAATGATTCGTGGTACCGATTCCCATATAAGACGTACCTAAAACTTCAGGCCATGGAATAGGAACATAAAATTAATCTTTTATAATTAGAAAAATGCTTTCAGGATAGTGTGAAATAAAATTCTAATATATTACTTAAAATTGTGTTTTAAATAAAACATTTCTATAATGTTAACAATTCCCTTTATTTGAATAATCATCAGTAGTTAAAATACAAGTAACTATAATATATATTGTAAATACTGATTGTTTAACATGTAAATTATGATAATTATTAATATGCTGTTGATGATTGGATTGAAATATATGAAAAGGTACCAGAATGTATTCACCCCAATTGAAGATTGAATTGTGCCATTCACTCTGTCTAGTGGTTAACTTGCCTGATTGCAGATAGAGAAGTCCTGGGTTCGAATCCCAGTTCAAGGATGAATTTACTTTTTTCTCTGTCCTGTCTTTGTCCTTTCCTTGTAAAAAGAGTTTTGAATAGTTGCTTACTCTATAAACTAGTACCTATGGCATGTGTGTACTGAAGAAATCTGATTCCATACATAAATACGATTCAGTTAAAAAGGTGGAGCAGCGAACTCCATATTGCCAGCCTGACTCGACAAAAAAGAAAAAAAAAAGTTAATAGTGTTCAGAAAGCAAAGTAAATTTAATTATATCAACCAAATAGTGTATTAACTGGCAACTTTGACAAGAAAATTGTGATTTTTCAATTGATTTTTGTGTTTGTTAAATATGGCTTATATTATAAATTTTTGGCTTATAAAATTTAATAATAATTATAATAATATATTTAGTTATCTGAATGTCTTGCAATGAAAAATGTCTTGCTACAATTTAAAAAAAAATCTGAATAAAGTTTAATACAATAAAAACTCCTTGTAAAGCATTAATGAAATTATTCATGTGATTTAATTATTTTTTTCAGGATTAATTATTGTTCCTGCTATTTTTATGCTGATAACACTTCCATTGTGCCCAGAATCTCCAAAATATATCCTAATTAACAAAGGAATGGATGTAGCAGCACAGAAAGGTAAGTTTGATTCAGCAAATTTGGCAACAAAATCGCTCAACTTTAGTTTAAATTTTCGGTATTTTTAAATATGGAGTTAAATTAAGTTCGTGTCAAATTTTAAGAAATTAAATTTTCACATTTTTATAGCTATAAATCTATTTTGGAAATTCAATATCTATTTAATTTTTTTACAAAATATAAAAATATTTGCACTTAATTATGAAAATAAAAATCAAATAATTTTCTACAATTTACATGAAATTATTAAAATATTTTGGAAACAATTCCGTTTTTTACTGAAAGTCTGAGGAAAAGTACATATTAAAGATCGTTGGGAGGAAATCTTGAAATAAGACCTTCATTTAGGAAATGAGCAAGAATACTGTTCTTAAATAGGCAAAAAAGAAACCTCTTTATTCTTTTTTATTTCTGGTGGTAAATTTTTGTAAAACTATTTAATAAAAGTAAATGTTTAATAAAAAACCTAATCCAATTTTTTTTAATATTATTTACCTTAGTGCCGAATTACTCAAAATTAGAAAATTTATGGACAAAACGTAAAATAGGTTAGGCTATACTTTAGAGTGCCCCTTTGATTCTCGCCAAATTGTGATAGCGATTGATCGCCAAGTTGAGCAAAACCGAATCGTGTTTTGATTGGTTTAGATCCAGTCGAGGTTCTGATTGGTTTATCGTTCTTAGAATTTTGAAAATCCAACGGACGTTGCGTTATTTTTTGATGTTCAACCATGCCTGTTACCACTGTAATCGGCGCAAATAGGAATGGTGCCAAAAAATCGCCAAGTTCGTCAAAGGGCACCCTAAAGTATAGTTTTACCCAAATATAAAACTTAAATATGAAAAAAAAATAAAGAAAAATTGTTTATAGAAGTTTTTAGTTTATTCTTTGCAGAAATGTACTCCAAGTAATCATCTGTAATATTTATAAAAGAAAACCAGATACCTTTTGAAAATAAAATGTTATGATTTAAAATTTTCAGCCCTTAGATGGTTGCGAGGCACAAATGATGTACATTATGAAATGGAGCAGATGAGAGCCGAATCCGAAGAACTCAAACTGGTGCCAAAAGTATGTCATTTGAGTACTCATTTAATCTATGACAGTGTACCTGAAAATGCATGCTGGTCAATTAACTCGAAGTGTATATTTAACAGGTGACCTTAAAAGAAATGTGGGATAATTTGATGCTGCGGAAACCCTTAATTATTGCCATAGTCATAATGTTATCTCAACAGCTGTCTGGAATCAATGCAGTAAGTAATATAAAGCTTTCAAGTTTAATCCATAAATGCAATGATGTTACATTATTCCTAGATATTTTTAGGGTAAAATGTATTGAATCTGATCTCAAAATATACAATGTATAATTAATATACATAATTCAAAATATTCCTAATACACCATTCATGTAGCTTTTAACTAACCATATTTTGCAATTATCGAAATGTGTTTTAAGATAATTCTTGTAAATTTTATTGATTTGCAGCGAAATAGTTACATTTTACTGTGTCAAATGTAAAATATTTTACTGTCGTTAATTCGAAAAATGTTCATCAAAAATTACACACATTCTATGCCTAGTTATAATTTGAAGAATGCAACTGAAACATGTCCAGTCTCGATAAAATATTGCTTTCAACTATATTTTATGTTAAAATAAAAATATACTTAAGTAAAACATTTTGAAAATTCATTAGCATTATCATGAAATCAATATTAAAAACTCTTGTGAACAGTTAAAAAATCACTAACAATAAATCAAATCCACTAAAAATAAGAATCATATGCTAATATTTAGAAATAGATAATTTGTAAAATAAAAATAAGGGGTTTGTTTTAAAATATAATTAACATTGTAGACAAAATTTAAAACAGCTTTTCCAGTTTAAAATTTGTAATATTTTATTTACATAACTTATAGGTCATATTCTATTCCACTGAAATATTCCAAAATGCCGGTTTGTCATATGAAGCTGCAGTCAATGCCACTCTTGGCATGGGCACCGTCAATGTCCTCATGACGCTTGTATCCATGGTGTTGGTGGACAAGGCTGGCAGGAAAACGCTGCATTTAACGGGCTTGGCCGGAATGATGATTATTACCCTGTTACTGACCATATCTTTAGCATTAACGGTAAGTGTGGCTGTTATAAAAGTAATTAATATACACTCTTCAATAATCATGCACTCAATTGATTTATTCAGCTGGGCACACAAAATATGAGAACTTCTATTTTAATCAAATGTATATCTTTTATTATATATGATATAGTTGACTCATTGGAAACACACACTCTGAAAAGTGATAAAACTCC